>JAGFPH010006607.1:27969-40508 GCA_018207615.1 Philaenus spumarius
ATACTAAATTCTATATATTATATTAGAATTATTATATATATGTTAGATATTAATAAGGTTTTTTAAGTTCTATTGTAATTTTATGCTAGTTAGAATAACGTTAGGCAGTTGTTAACGCCTAACTATCTTAAAGTAGCTTTAAGCCAAGCCCCCTTTTATTTTTGTATAAATACTGGCATTTGTTTACATAGCTTGTGCATCACTGAAGATGGCGACATTGACATTGAAACATGTTTGAGTAAATAAACATACTACAGTCGGGAGCATGAAATAAGGCGGGTGAGAATTTTTGCGCTGTTGCCAGATATTCTCATCCCGCCTTATTTCATGCTCCCGACTGTAGTTTTGAGATTCTGTGTTCAAGTTTTATTCTATGAAGTATATCTTCTCATAAGTCAAGCTCAAAATTTATTTATAAGTACTATACTACATTGTTAGTTATCTCCTTATAGCATGCCTCCATGAACTTGTTTTTGGTTAATTGCCGCCTAGATATTTATGTATTTCATATAAGTGTCAGATTGTTCCTCTAAAATTTAATATTATTTGTTTCGTTTATTGCAAAATATAGTAAAATTTTTAGTATTTAAAGTTAGTAGCACAAATATTTTTAAATTGATGAAATGAGTATTTTACGATATAAAATGTTCACTTAACAAGAGAACAATATAAATAATAGTAATATCAATATTGTATATTAATTTGTAAATAAAAAATGTAAGTTTTTACTTTTTTTTAATTTCCACCACTAAATTCCAAGCATCTTTTCAAAAAATAAAAGTTTGTTTTATAATTAGCAAATGTTTATATTTGATACAGATACAAACCTACATCAATCAATAGTTGTATTAGAAATTGCAAACAAGTGAAGTACGGTATTTGAATCAGTCCTTAAACGACATTTTTTTTTTAATTAAAAATTGCTTATCAAACACAAAGTTTGGGCGCATATGGTACAGTATAATGGCAACCTGCATTTAAAGCACTGATGTTTTATTTTATGTGAGAACAACTTGTTTCAAGAACACAATTGTTTCAACTGTTGAAGTAAGCTTATGAAGTAGTGCTTTTCTTGTATGCAGTGTAACTAATGTTTTACATGATTCAAAAGTGGTATTCAATCAAATGAAAATTACCCCAACTAGTTAAAATTTAATAATAGAGTTTTGAACTATCATTAACTAATTGACACTTAATATTTTAATTTAATTTAATGTTTGTGAAATGAGTTTCAAGAATCTTGTTATTGCTACTTATTAGTCACTGTAAAAATGTTTAACAATTTTAAAATTTATAGTAAAATGTTGTACCATTTGTTATAAGTTTGTTAAGTTGTATAATCCTTCCATGTGTAAAGAATTAAATAACACTTCAAATTAAACTTATTCTCTATAAACACACAATTTGTGGTAAACATTGAATGATATTTAGAAAGAATATTGGATTATTTGTTAAACAAAATGCTTAAAAACAAATTTGATCTTACATAAGCTAAGTATAAGGTATTAAATGTACTCTTTATGGATATTTGGTCTTGATATTATTGCATTCTTGGTTTGATTGTAGCCATGCAATTTGTTCCTACCTTGTTTCCAAGTATGGAAAGGATGACTCCCTCTATCCAAAAGATCTTATGAAACGAGCTAAAGTTGATGAGCAACTCCATTACAGCAATGAAGTGTTTACTGTTTTCAAATCGTTAACAGTAAGTATTCTTTATAAATAATTTCTGTATTCGCTAAATGAAAGATCAAATTTTAATAAACATTTTCTTTCAAATGGATAAACGTAAACAGACTAAAATATGGTTTACACGTCTGAAAGTGATATACCAGTTTCAGAAACTTTTCTGTTGCAAAAATCATATCGATAAAAACTTAGACTCTTAGTGTAAAATGTACGTGCTCAAGAGTGAATACAGGATTTTATTTTGAGGGGGTCATAATCAGTCGAAAACAACATTACCTGGAGGACTGGAGAATTTAAAAACAATATGAACTCTATGAAATAGTTTTTAATGCATTTCTAGGCTATAAATATTGTCTTGAACGAGAAAGAGTTTCTTACAGCTTAAAGAATAAAATAAACACTAATCATTGAAGAGTTAACACGGACAGTATTAAAATCAATAACTCCACAACACAATCACTAAATTCACGATCCACTTGTTTCACTAAATTTAAAACAACGTATTACAAACTCTCATTTATTCAAGTCATACAGTTCCAGATGGCGCGCTCTGTAAGATAATGTTCTAAGACTTGGCGCAGTGGTACATATTTCACAGACAAGACCTATAATAACCCATGAACACTAAATCTGGTTTACCTTGCAGCAAACGAAAATATAGAATTTACACTAAAATCCATTAAACATCAATGTACAAATATCGATTTGTACTAGATATATCGATTACAAAATCCAATCGAAAGGGTTTACAAAAAACTTCATATCTAAGTAACTATAAGAGTAACATATGATTGAAAGGAAGTGTTAGAAAGTTCAAATCTTGTCGAATTCAAAGGTGTCGTTATATTCTTTTCAAAACAAGTTTGTCTAACGACTATAAATTTTATACAAGTTTTGTATCATTTCTTTGTGTTTTCTCGTGCGGCATCAGCTGTTTAGACAACTACAATTTTAAAAAGATGATTACATATGTAAATATACGTTTTAGAACAAATTTGAAAAAACAAAAATTAAAGTTTAAAACGTTTTCTTTCCAATGGTTTTTGTTTTATTGAGATTGGATGATTTATAGTGGGTGAAATATTCAATACAATCAGACGATACAATAGTGCTGCCTGTCACTTATTCGGCGTTCTGAGGCAACACTAGTGATGTCTGGCACTTGTATAGTTAAATCAAACACATAAAAAAGCCTTAAAACAATTTTTTAGTAGCCCTCCCCCTATATGTGCTGCGACTTGGCCTGAGTTGTCTAAACAATTTACACTTATGTAGTTTTTATCTCAGGTTAAGCTGTTATAAATGATCATATAGGCATTCCAACTTTATCACTGACAAATATAAGTTGCTTCCCTTGCTTCTAATAACCTGTATTAGCATATCCCTGAATAAGTATAAAGTACTGTAAAATGTTTAGATTTTTCAGGAGATTTTTTCTGTTTGTACACTACTGACCTACTGTCACAATTAAAAAACAAGTGTTTTGTTGGAGGTAATGAATTTAATAGTTTAGTTTAAAATAGTAGACTACATTGCTTAGTTTAGTATTCAAATATGTTCCCAGTGAATATTTTAAGAACTGTATTAAAGTATATAACTAAAGTTGAATATCTTATTTTGTAACAGCAAGTGTAACTACTGGCACTGATTTTATAAAAGTTCCAGTTAGTATTAGTATTTGACATAACATGTTGTTACAAAATTATTAAGGAACAGCTTAAATTATGTTGAAAATTTTGTATTTTGTATACCTTTTGCAGAAAAAATTATTGTAACACGGTAATTGAATCCATTTTGGTCAAATTTTCAAGCTATAAACAAACAAAAAGAAAGAAGTCATTATGTTTTTATATTCGTATATATATGTACAGTTTAATAAATCAAGTAAGAGACAATAAATTGATATAATTAATTTCTAAGATACATTTTTTTGTGAACAACATATTAATGCTTTGAATTTGAGATGGTAATTCATACAAAATATGTAAACAATGTGTAAAGGTAGTTGAAATAATAATGCTGATTGTTAAAATAAATCATCAACTACCATGGTTTGGCATTTTACAGCGGCACTATTTTATAAATAAAAAGGTACTTTGCTTGTGCAGAACCATAAATAATTTTTATAACATTTTAATTTAAAATATATTGTATTTATAAAAAAAAGTTGTACAGAACTTTTGCCAAACACTTGGTAGCTTTATTCAGTTTAAATAATACACAGTTTGTAATACATTAAATTTCTTTGCAAAATATGTTGAAGATATTTTTCTACATCATTACGGAATAATGTGTTTCTAGAGTTAATCGAATTATGAACAGAATCAGTTGTGAAAAAGATTATACAACGAGAATATTATTTAATGCAAATATATTGGTTGTTTGAATTAAAACATAAATTTGTTAGTTCAATGACCAAAATTCTTTGATTACTGTGTTGTATGCTTGGACGGGCTATCTTTGTTTTGGCTAGACTCAATGGTAGTCTATGTTTCTAAAGATGCTGTTAGATCATTCAACTTTACAATTGTGCTTATTGAATGCAGCAGCACAAGTTTAACATTCAACATTGGTTCCCTGTTATCTCCAACCAACAACAGAATATTTTACGCTATATTCAGTTTGAATTTAAAAATTGAAGTGCTTTGCTTCTTTTTTATTTTTTGTTTGTAAATTTACATTTTGTCATGGGGAGGGGGGTGGAAAATTACAAATGTGTTTGAGATCATTTTGGTTTGTTTGTCGTAATTTTGTAAGAGCAAACATTCAAAACCACATGTTAAATTCTACTTTGATCGGATCAGAAAGTCCCAAAGCAGCTGTATGATTAAGAGAGATTAGGGAGATTGAGTAACTTGCCCGTCTGACTAGGTAAATAATTGATTTTAGAAATTATTATTGAAATGAATTAAAAAAGTCTGTGTATTTGTATGTCTTTTTCTCAAAAGCCTTTCCCCTCTTGCGTGAATCAGAAATACGGTATTAAAGTTGGTATTGGATCTTATCAGGGTATACAGCATGTGGAAATAATATAGGTACATTATAACTCCAATTATCCGAAACGGTCGGGAACAGGTCAGATTTGGATACGAGGATTTTCTGATGGTTGGATATGGTTCAGGAATTGAGATAAAACGACGTTAGATTTAGAAAAACACATTTTATCAACAAAATTGGGAGTAATTACACAACACACATGTGTTGTTTTACAAAGTATAAACATAAAAATAAAGTTATGTTATTTACATACACATTGTGTTTTTTTATAAATCATGATATATGTTTAGTTCAGTTTTGTTTCTTTATATTTCAGAAACCTTTATTGTTCAAAAAGGTGACCAAAATTTCAGATGAGAACTTGGCTAAAATAAGTGATATTTGTAACATCTTGGAAAAAATCCTTGAAAAGCAACAATACTTTGCTGGAAATGAGCTGACTATTGCTGACTTTAGCTTCATTGCATTGGTGCCAACATTCAAAGTAAGTAAAATGAAAGTTACACGTTGTAAATAATTTGAAATGTTTCCCATACAGTTTTAAAAACGATGCAAAGTTTTGAAATTATTTTGAAAGATTAAATAAAGAGATTTTTTGTTTGTTTCACTTTTAATAGAACTGATTTATTATGTCATTTACTACTAAATACATTAATCGGTAGAATATTAAACAATACATCCCATGATCAGATATAGTATCCAATCATTCAACTGAGGTTGTCATACAACACATTTACTGGCAGTAATTTTGTACATGTGCACCATCTGAGTACAGGATGGCAACAGGTCCTTGGAAATTGTTTTCATACCGGGAGCTTAACGTGAAGTATGGGTGCATATTTTAATTGTTCCAAAGTTCTTGTGTAATTGTGGTTCTCATCTTTTAGATGGCATGTATAATAGAATTGGTTAACAGATAATGTTTTTTTGCCTTTAGAAGACTAAGCTGGAATGCACACATTAACATGACAATTGTGACAAGTTATACGTAAGCTAAACTGGGCCTACGCGCACTTTCAAGAGCACTTAGTCTATCGATAAAAGCCATTTTAGGTAACAAATCCAATTATGCTTTCACAAGACTTCGAAACAATTAAAATATGCTCAAAGGAAAGATATATGAATATTATTATATCCTTCGAAATTTGTTTTAATACAAAATGGCCGAAAGTTTGAAAACAAAGCTTGTCTTACTTGAATTTTAGAAGTATAAGTATGATGCATACTACTGATACATACACTGTTTGTGATACTACTTCAGTGATTTAAATCTTCTGTTTGTTTTTATTCTATTGTTGTTACTTTTCGTTTTTATATTATTTAGAAAGAAAGTGGTGCAAAATGCACTGCATCATTGCACTAGAAATATCACACAAAAATGTTTATAACATAACAGTACTTAATAGAACAATCACACTTTTAACTTCATGCTTTTAACTACATATTGCAGTTATATTTAATCCGCTTTCACTGTAGAGTATTTTTTATAATATGTTACAGGCCTATGTTCCAACACCAGAAGATAAGTATCCTCAGCTAAACGCATGGATGTCTCGTTGTGCAAAAACTATAAAGAATTATGATGAATGCAATGCAAAAGGCAGCGAAGGCTTGACCAATGCTATTCTTAATGCTCTAAATAGTAAATAAATGTTAACATCATGTACAAAGTTTTTAAACTTTGTAATTAATAACTTTAAATATACTATTGATATTGTATTTTATATAGTCTGTATTTGTTATCTTTTACTTAATTTGTCAATTAATAAATAAAACTAAACAATTATTATTATTTTATGTTGTGATTGTATTATTGTTAGAATATATAGTTTGTTATTATGAAGCGCAATAAATCAAATGATGTTTTTTCTTTGTTTCTGATGGATTGGTTTGTATTATTGGATTTCCCTTGACTTTATACCAGATCTAATATCATGCAGGAGAAAGTTAATGATTTAATTATACAAAATCTACAAGAATGGCTACAAACTACAAAGTCTGTTTAAATTTATCTTGAACACATATAAGCAGCTTTACCCTGACTGAATGACATAAAATCAATGTTGAGCAAAATTGACTGAAGATAAAAATACAAAAATTTTAAAGAATATTTCTATAGGGTCTCAGATGCTCACTAAGAATAGATGTTGTAAAATTTAGATTTCAAAGCATAAAAATGGCAACACAAAATTTTAGGTTAGACTTATACTGAACCAACACACATTTTTTTTGCATTTACATTCATTACTATAGCAACTAACTTAGCAAAAATTAAGAACAGTTAATTATTCTTAACCCTCAAAGTGCTATCGACTCTATAAGAGCCTATTCGTAAAATCGATATATCGAAGCTAATAATTATCGGACAAACTAACACTTCACATAGAATGAAAGCAAATTGAATTATCTATCTAGTAGGCAGTGTTACTTTGTCTTAATTGCAGAAAAACAAATGTAGCAGATGACAATATTGAGACGATTCGTAAAATCGATATATCCAAGCTAATTGTTATCGGACAAACTTGCACTTCACATAGAATGAAAGTAAATTGAATTCTCTATCTTGAATGTGGTTTGAAAACCTTTGATTACGTTTGTGTAAACTAGCCCTAACCTAAACGTGAAATGTGACATGCTTAGATATTTTTACCTGTAAGTGTTTTTTTTTATTCTTCAAAGTGTCCATTTTTGTATATATTTGTGTTTATTCTAAAATTTTAAACATTTTGTATATCTTGAAATTTTAATTTAGTAAATGTGAGCAGCCTCTAAAGTTCAAAATTTTATTGAAATTACTTCTACTGAATAATGATAAGTAAATAAAACTATTACTATGTTATTCTCTGATCTTTTCTGAACACATTGATATATAATAAGTTAAATATAAATACAAATTTGTATTTATTATGAATTTTTCAAAATATGTGTGTGCAATGCCCTAAAAATGCTTAGCACTAAAGAATGATCTCCTCAGCACTTGGAGGGTTAACAACCAACAGTTTCCTTTAGGTTGGTTTAGTAAATAAGAATATATACTACAGATGAGATACTAATATTCCATCAAGGAACTAACAGGTGGAACGCATGGGGCAATTTCAATCAAGATTTTCACAAATATGATCTTATACTATCTGCAAAAACATCCATAAGTCCCATAGCATAGTGTCAGTGGTTTTTGAAAATATTTCAAATGTAAACATAGGTTGAGTGTTATCGCTTTGAAAGTCTTCAAACTCTTGTTACAGGAAACATTTTGAAAAAGCCGCTTCAAGATGTTAGCTGAAAATATACAACATTTTGGTTAGTTATTGATATTCTACTATTCTATTGCGAAAAGTTTGCTGAAAATCAATAACCAGAAGCGGTTTACTACTACATTCAAAGCAATGGCTGATTTCTTTATTTTTTTTAAATGACTGATTTAGTAAAAAATAAAATAAACTTAATATACTGTATTTCAGTTTACATCATTGGAAGTGTTTAGTTGTAAGTCATTTTTTCTTTAAAGCTATCAATAATTATAAAATTTGGGAAAATTTTTTTGTATCCCTATAAAAATCAAACTACTGGACCAATTTTGCATTTTTTTTTGAATCGATGCGAAATTTTGTCCTCTTTAAATTACTGCAGTACGTTTGTTTAAAAATTTGGACCGTTATACTCGAAAAACTGGAAATAATAATGTAATTTAATTAAGTGTCCGTATGATTCTAGAGCAGTATAATAAAACGTATCGTTCATAACTTGCTGAACCAATTTTGCATTTTTTGTAATCAACGCGAAATTTGGTCCTCTTTAAATTTCTACAGCACGGTTGTATAAAAATGTGGACCGTTTTCGAGTTATACGCGAAAAATTGGAAAAACACCGAAACTTTCAAGGTTTTTAGACCCCGAAAAGTTGTTCCCCCCTCCACTTTTGAGGTCACAAACATAGATTTGACATACCCACACCATAACAATTTTAGAAAAAAATCGTTTGCCGCAATTAATGTAAGCTGAAACCTCTCTATATTCTGGGCTACAGTGAAGTGCATAGGTGTAACCAGGACGACTGAATGGGGGGGTCACCGTGCGATCACTCCTGGCTACGACAACACATTTGTAACGCGTGATTGTATCGAATATTTGACCCACTAAAAATCTTCCAATATCAAAAAGACAAACACCATTGGAAAGGTAATGTTTCAAACTTAAATTTTTGTATTTACAATTTCTTTCTAAAACGTATATTTACATACATTATCATCGTTTTAGTTTTGAGTTTTCTAAAATCAAATGTCACGCGAATGAAATACGCCGAAATGACCGTTAATTTCCAGTTTCTATGTCCATCCCTACAGCCCGCCCAGTATTTTTTCTGAGTTATATCTATATACTGATGGATGCACCACACTTTCCCCTATCTAAAACTGCCATCCAATCAAAAATCGGACAAATAGTTCTAAAGTTGTGGGGCATTTTGTAGACCCTTGCAATTGGTCAGTTTTCCAACCAATAAACAGCCTTACACAGTGATATCTGTGTGATATAAGTCTATTTTTAGACATATTTTGATATGTATGTGTAGAGAATGCTTCAAGCTAACATTTCCTGTGAACCAAATATGTTTTGCTCGAAAGGTTTGTTGTCTATGGTGTGGGAATGAGAGCGTTTTGACGTTCTCAAGCCAAGGCTGTAATTTCAAATTAACGGTTATTCCCTATGCAGCTTCATATCCGACCGTTGTAGGCTATACCAAGCATGAGTGGAATGTTTCTATATTTCTCCTAGCTTTTGTTATTAAAATAATTCTAAGTCAAAAACTTTTATGAAAAGATAATTTACAAGTATACAGTTCAATTCTTTGATTTATTCTCTACACTTTGTTATAATAATATTTCATTTTTGGGCAAAGTATATATTCCTAAATTACGTTTCAAACTTGGCATAGTTTTGATAGCAGTCTTGTAGTAGGAACATAAAAACTTGTGTTTTCAAAATAAGAAATTTGAAATTGATAAATATTTTTATACAGCTCTATTTAGAACTAAATTACAAACTAAATTAAAGTGTTTACTACTTTTTATGTAGACCTAAAGTTAAACTTTTACCTTTCGTAACTGAACATTTTTTGTTTCTTGAGTTAATAACTTCGTAAATTTTACATCTATAATTTTGTTTACTAGCATATATAGATTCTTTGAACCTTTCTCTACAAAAAAGCTGTGGAACACTTTTGGACTATGGTTCATTTACTATTTTTGGCGAATTTTTGAAAATGCTTGCAAACGCAAAAAAATAAATTTTCGTTAACATTGCCGGTTCTAATGTTAAATTAAGATGCAAAATAACACATTTTAGACTTCCCAAAATTACTTTAAAACGATATAGGTATGTATAATTTTCCACTTCTAATTGTGATTCAGGCCTACTTTAGAATAATTTAGAATAGCAACCATGACTCATCCTCTGCCAAATATTTTTCCGTGTGCTGCCTCTAACCTCGTAGGCTTCGAGAACACATGGCGTTTTTTTTGCCGACTGCGGATTAGTTACCATCCCCGCTCATAAAAAGCCTCATTGGGCTTCATTAAACTGAAGTATCTAGTTCATTAATCACGAAGTGTGTTATGTAATATATTATTTCTTTTAATGTTTTTTTGATATGAACAGAGAACAACTCTCGCTTTATTGTTATTCCATCGCCGATTGAAAAGGAAGCAAAAAATATACTTATTTTCGTTCGTCCAATCAATAAATAAAAGAAGAGAAGATTTATGAGCAGTCTACACCGTGTTTCCCGATTTGAGGAACTAGAAGAAACATTTTTCAATTATTTAAGAATGTCGGTTTCGTCATTTGACGAACTGCACACGCGGCTGAAGGATTGTATTCTACGAAAAAATACTAAAATAAGAAAAATTGGCATACATTTGGTCACATTCGCCACCGTTTCGGCGGAGACCGTCAGCGGCAAATAAACAGATCGTTTATTTTTCCGACGAATGTATATGCTCTAATACTCTCCTTCGCGCCACTGTTGATATGACGGCGAAGGCAAATAATTTGTGGTGGAAAGTGTGCTGCCTTTAGAACACTATACTTTGATACACTACATTGCATCTATATAAAATAAAGTGTCAGTGCCCAATTGAACCGAAGAAAATGTATTGATAATTTATTGTAACCCTACCTCTACAAACCTTTCAAAACACATCAATCCTGTTGCTATATTTTCTGTTTGTTTAATAAAATATTAGTATAAAACCATTTCCAATATGTAAGAATACCGTACAATATTTATAATGATTAATGACTGCATGCATAAAAATTCAATAATTACCGGTAGCATTAAATATGTGTCCAACTATGAAAGTCGCGCATAATAAAATATCTTTTTTAGTGACTTGTACTGAACAAAATAATTAATTGCTCAATATTAACCAAACTTGGTTAACATATACTATAGGTAATTACTGTAGGTATGTATCATATAAATTTTAAAAGAAATTCATGGAATGCTTCTTTGAGAAAAGTAGCTTTGAAAATGCGTCAAATAAAATATATTTTTAATCACTTGTACTGAACTCAAAAGTTGCTCAATATTAACCAAACTTGGATAACATATGGGGCCCCTAGAAGCAAAGGGGTATAAGTTACAAAACGTAAGTTTTGAGTAAATTTACCTCAAAGTTGGATCCACACTGCAATTATTGCAATGATTTTGTCATATTAATTTTCTCTTTCAGTTTGGTAATTGTAGTCTTTGTTTAGTAGTTGCTGCAAACATTTTTTAAGTTATATTTAGGTTGCTAAGCAGCCCTTAGACCTCTTTACTTCTAAAAAATATTACAGAAAGGCAAATGATTAAAAGAGCACATAATAATAAAGTACAAATTTATTGTCCACAATATTTTTCCAAATCATTGATCATCATCAGTGTCATAGTCTTTTTTTTGCCAAAAAGGGGGTTGTTTTTCAAAATTTTTCAAAACCGTTTTTCGTGCATCTATACAGGCCTACTTGACATGTCTGGTGCACATTTGTTTGAAATCGATCGAATAGTTTTCGCTCTAGCTTTGTATACGGTACATACAGACAGAAATTTTGTAAAAACCACTTTTTTGTACTCAGGGGTCCCAAAACGGATATTTCCTCAAAAATCTCAACATCGATTTTTTTGCGATCACTGTACTTTTTCTATACTATAGTATAGTGAGAAAGTAAAAGGTCATATTTATATACAGTTTATAACCTCAAAGCAAATATTATAACATATTATAACATACATTAGTTCTATAACTCATATTTTGTAATAAAATCAACTTTACAAGAAATTATAACGATTGAAGTTGTAAACATAACCTCAAACTATAATATGCATTAGGTTTACAGATGATGGGTGAAATCAGCTGTTATTATTAAATGTTACTCGTACTTACATTCGCTTTTATAGGAGTTGATGGACTTCAAGCGGTGACGGTAACGGTGACGTCCCTCGAGTTCAATGATTTTTCCTCACGCAAAAAAGTGCCTAAAGCGCCTAAAGAAGTTTTCACTTCAAAAAATTCTTGCAGGTATTGTGTTCTGTTCACTGTCCAATGTCTGTATTTAGAAAAAATAGAGGGATTGTGAGTCAGAGAAGGTAGAAGGTTTAAAATAAAATAATTAAAGTCATAAACACAGACCATAAAAGTTGGGTCGGCGCAGCATAAGTGTTTAGTCGATTAACGTATGTTCTGAGCATATGACAATAAAAAGAAAATTAAAATAATACAAAGTGCCACTTTTCAAAATGTTACCATTAAATTGAAGAAGAACAGAAGAACCTTTGTAAACACGTAATTGTCAAGTACTGTATCACATAAACTC
>JAGFPH010006607.1:41639-56492 GCA_018207615.1 Philaenus spumarius
TCTAACATATATATAATAATTCTAATATAATATATAGAATTTAGTATGGAACCTAATTCATTATTTACAACTATGTATCGGTAATCGGTATTTGTTAATTTAAAAAGTTTCCCCAGCAACTATTGAGTTTAGTTTCATTTTTCAACGTCTATCAAAATTTTAGATACAAATAGTAGATAAACACCGCTGC
The DNA here is from genome assembly GCA_018207615.1 of Philaenus spumarius. Taxonomy (NCBI): domain Eukaryota; kingdom Metazoa; phylum Arthropoda; class Insecta; order Hemiptera; family Aphrophoridae; genus Philaenus; species Philaenus spumarius. The sequence continues at coordinate 41,830 of JAGFPH010006607.1, forward strand.
GGAGATGTAGATAAATATGAGACATTAGTTGTCCTAGGACAGTGATACGATGCGCATCCCATGTGTCGCGTTATGTTATACGTCGACTAAATAACTTTGTGTAATTTTAATGGTTTAATGATCTCAAGTGAGCATCTGAAACACTTAGGTGCTAAACAAGGAAGAAGTAAAGTGGTGGAACCCATATAAGATAGGAACTCATTGTTATATAAGACAATTGTGACTTTGATACCAAACAAACATAACTCTATTCTTTAATACTTTTGAAAAAGTATATCAAATAAAATAAATTATATAAAAATTAAAACCTTCCATTCCAAATTTTCAGAATGTTCATGTCATCTATTAATGAGTATTAATAAACAACGGTAGTCTTAAACATATTTATTTTATATTGTGTAATGATAGTCGATCCAGCTATTCAATAAGATAATTTTATGTAGTTTCCATTTGTCACATAAAAAACATTTAAATTTTCTTCTCTTTAATTTTACATTTTTCATTTAGTATTCACTTTTGATAATAATATGCTATTGCCTTAAAGTACAATACTAGATAATATAAATATCATCAAAGAATTACTGCAAGTGTTAGGTGATTGAATAGTTAGAATGAAAGGAAGTAAGGATGTGAAGAAGGTCAGAGATTTTGTATTTTGCAGGGAACGGTTTTTGTAACAGGTAAGAGAATCTATACTTAATTAAGTTATCTAATTAAGCTCATTCAAAAGAGCCAGGTGTAAGAGTCAAATAAGTTTTCATATTTTTATTTTATTCATGGCACTAGTGATCCTTTCCCTCAAAATCAGTTTCTGTAAAGTAACCTACTCTGATAAATTATAAGTTTGTCCTCAATCAACAAATTAAAGTGAAATAATGATAACAAGTCCTACTCACTACTGACAAGCAATCTGGCATTGGTTCTGTCCTGTTTATAATATACTGTGATATAAATACTTTAGAAGTTATAGAAGAGTTTTACTTACCTATCAAAAAGAATGAACCCGTTATCATCTAACATAGGTACAGTGTGTGTTGGGTTCAACTGAAACAAACACAAGTTGCATGACTTATCTGTGACCATTATTGCCAAGGTAATTGTTTACTAAAATATCTTATGAATAGTTATAGATCTAGGAAGTTATACTAGTTTTTGTAATAAATGAGCTATCATATGACTACTCAGTACTACACTTTTTACTTAGAACTAAGAACAACAATACTGTGATTAAAAATTCTCAAAAGTTTTGGCTGTGAACAAATTTATATTTTGTCAACATATTGTATGTTAAACTTGATTTTCACAAAATTGTGAGTTTCACCTTCCCACTGTTTGAGAAGATCTTGTTTAAGCATGGCTGCAAAATAAAATCTAATATGACATATTATTTAACACCTAATATAATTTGTAACACCATTATCCCCTCAAACTTAAATACAGGAAAAAGTTCTTGTTACCTTACAAATAATTGTTACAAGTCTACAACTGCCTTGAAATAAATCTGCTAAACTTGCTTATCTGTGAAAATCTTTATTTTACTCACCTTTGTAAATTCGGGCTTATGATGTTCTCCTGAAAACAAATCGACAATCTCATATTCTACAGAGAGGTTCAAAGAATGTATCACCATGTTCACTGCTCGACACGGAGGACTGAGGTCCACGAAGTACAGTTTCATGTTTGTAAATAATTACTGTATTGGTTTTCAAACTGGAATGCAGAAAAAATTAAAACATCAAACTATGTTTAAACTATATTAATTGCCTGTACACTTATATAGATAACAATAAGCCTACTCAATCAGTTACAAGAATTGTCTTTTATTCTAAATTTAGAAACAGTAGATATACTCTATCAATGTATACCATATCTTAAATTTTTATAAGACCGTATCTTGCAATATTAAGAAGTAGTGTGTTACTTATTACCATGGAAATAAACAGCTGATAAAATGTTGAAATTGAAATCACAGTAAGAAATGGAACTTTACTAACTCAACACTTAATCAAATGTCTGTAAATCACACTTCAAGTGAATTGCAGAGAGGGGGCCAACAACAGGGCAACAGTACAAAATTATTAATGCAAATGTTCTGTGATACTGCAGTACAAATTACGACAATTTACTGTTTGTTATTAATTTAGTGTATAAGTTAACATTTTATGGCTTTAGCTTAAAGGCCTCTCAACTTGTTAGATCTTATTACAGTGGAATATTTTAATGTGTTGATTTTAATGGTGAGCGCTCCTAATTCTAATCAGTGTCCCTCATAGTTCTATCCTGGAACCTGTGCATTTACCTAATATCATTTTAGATGGATCCCTGATAAAATACCTCTATGGTTTGGCTGTATTCTTCCTGTAGATTCTTCCTATGCTTGTGCCCTGCTAAACCTCGACTTAAAAGATATGATTATTGAAGGCTGATGCTTTGAAAATAATTTGTTTGTCAATGAAGAAAACATTTTAAATACTAAATAACCTCGACTTTAAAAAAAACGTGTAAAATTCTTGGGTATTATGGTAGAAGCATGGCTAGGCTGGGAAACACATATCAATATTGTAAACAGTAGTAGGCCTATATCTAGGAAAATTTTGTTGTGCATAGACAGCAAAAATCTGATGTCTGAGCTGTAAATAAATATGTATATGCCTCATCTGTCATATGGTGTCTTACTGTGGGGCAATCATCATTCTGCAATAAAGCTATTCAAACTGCAAAAGAAGGCAAAGTTATATGTGCTAGTGCAAATTTAGAACATATTGTAGGCATTTATTCATTAAGCTAAATATACTGAGCCTCCCCTTAATATATTACATTATTTATTTTCTGTAAAAATAAATAGGCCTATGTAAGTTTTAAACTTAGTAGGCCTACATAATTAATAATTATCAAACAAGACTCTATAAAAACATAAGGTATGATTTTTGTAGTTATTCTACTACTACTTTATGCAACTACAAATCTGTAAAGCTGTATCAATATGACTTTTTATACCTTATCTCAGCATATAAAAGACACGAATGTAATATACTGTAGTTCAAAACCATACTTAAAAGAAACCTTATAAAGAAAGCTATAAAAACCAAACTTAGATAAGCTTACTAAATTGTGTATAAGCTTTATTCATTTTGTATAAATTTATATTTTAATTCTTTTAACTAATCTTATAGTTTATTAGTTTCTAATTTTTGTAAAATAGTGTTTAAAACATAATACCACTTATTCGTCAAAAGTTTAAGTTCCTAGTTTGCCTACAAGAGACTTATGAGCCACTAAACAATTCTCAACATTAACATATTATACTACCTTAAAATAATATTGCCCTAATGCTATTAATTCTATAATAAACCAATTAATCTAGTAACAGAGTAATTTTTCTCTACAAATGCTAGTCACTTTAATTTTTGCTAGGTTTTTCAAGTTTAAGTTCTAATAAAATCAAAGATACTCAACAAAGCGTTTGAACGCATTTATTTTTTTTTTTTAAGAATTACAGAAAATCCACAACCACAAGTATTATTTACAAAATATCTTGTAACCAATTAATTTTTCTGTCAACATTTACAATATTAATATTTTAGGCAACATTAGCCTTCTTTCTAATTTTTTGTTGAAATTTTTTTAAATTATATTAAATATAAAGAGCTATAAAATGGAGCAAATTGCTTAACATTTTTTACAAAACGCTCCATTTTTAACATATTTCAGTCGCAACAGGATTGACGTTTGCTTAGTTTATTTTATTTATTTGTGGAGATGAGTTGCGTTCATTTCGCTGTCGCTGTGTATCAATTAATTGTAAATATACAATGTGTTTACACATTTAGTTGAAAAGTACAAGTAATTCCTTTTCAAGTACAACTAGAAAACAAGTACAGTAGAGTCACGGTAATTCGAGTAGCGATAATCCGAGGATTGGTGTAATTCAAGCCGCAAATAGTGGCTTCAATATAAAAAATACCATCGAAACAAACTTTTCCCGCCACTGCCGGTATTCCCCGCCTCTCTATTACAAGTTACAAGGTCAATCGATAAAATCCGGGCAGTGTCTAAAAATAAATCAGTCCTACTACTAAATATTGTATGCATCATTATTTGTGTAATCGATGATATGGATGAAGCGCTACTATACGTTAACAACAACCCGAAGCTACTGCAGCCGATAGCGTATTAGCATTGAAGAAACAACACTGTTGTTTCTTCAATGGTATTAGGCAGTCCGCACACAGGTCGTTGTGCTATCGTCAAGGAAGCGTTATTTGTACGCCTGGTCGTTTTTGCCTAGGTAAATGATTGGGGTACCGCTAACGGGGCGTCAAGCAATCGTCAAGAGTAAGAAGCGTAGTGGTTTCGTTGTAGGTGTGTTTCAAGCGTTGTGCACTGCAGCCCTCAAGCTTAACGATTACGCACGTGGGTGGTTGCAAACATTCAATTCGAAGGGGAGGTTGAAAATAAAGGGAATTTATGATTAACCTAGTTATACTAGAAAAAATCTTGTAGAGAAAGTGTAGGTGGTAATGGGCAAAAGATAATTTATGTATTTTTAAATACAGTCATATCCTATATATATATATATCATATATTATAAGGATTATAAAACTGTAGACCTATTTGTTAAAATTTTGTATTATACGTTATTATATATTTAAAGAAAGATACAAATATTATCTTTTAATATCTTTTTATTTCATATTAATTAATAGATCAAATGATTTAGAAGTTATTATATTATAGTAAAGAAATTAATAATCGAATGTTTATATGTTATACGAAGATGTACGAATGTTTCCGAAGCTAAACAAATAGGTATCTTTCTTTAAAATTATTTGTATAAACAAATAAATATATTTATAATAAAAGGTTGTATTTATATACATTTTCTAACCTCAAAGCAAATCTTATAACGTATTATAACATATATTATACATATTTATAGTTCTATAACTCATATTTAAAACATCAAGTTCACCAGAAATCATAATGATTGATGTTGAATCATAACCCTGAAAGTTGGAATGGAGCATACTGTCGATTCCTTGACGACCGTGTGTGGACGTAGAACGAGGGAAACGACAATCGTTATTTTCCACGCTTGACGATTGTCAAACGCGTCTCTCACGCGTAGCATAGGCAACGACCCGTGTGCGGACTGCCTAACTCTGTCGTTGGCGTCATGGCGTGACATCGCTGCTCGTAAACGTTGCAGTATAGTTCAACAAAAAATTATAGGTGATTTCTTTAAAAAGTAAATTTATATTTTTGTACTGTATATAAATTTACGTTTCTACCTCAGTGTTCAATACAAAACTTAATATACCTCAGTGTATATTTAATAAAACTTCAATTTTTTCGGTTATACGAGGACTGTAAATGGTAGTTTATTTTAACTTCTGCATATTCCGTGTATTTCGAGTTTTTTACAATCCGAGAGCCGAGGAACTCTCAGGCCTAGGGCCCATTAAACTCGAAATATCGGAGCTCTACTGTAAGTGCAATCAGCACTACCGTCAACTGGGATAACTTTGGCTCAAATATCACGGGTTTTTACTTTTATGTCAATCTCTACAAAAAACTGTTGGACAAATGTTTTTAACCCTACAACTGGTAGCTTTGTACATTTGCTGTTTTGGTGCGTTTGCACGCTTTTGCTTTGAAAATTCGCCAAAAATAGTAATTGTATCCAAATCCAAAAGTGTTCAATAGTTTTTTTTTTTTTTTTTTTTTTTAAAAAAGTCCAAATAATTCAAATATGCTACTGTTAGGGGTAGATATTGCATCAATTCTTATTCGCGGGTTCGTACACTTAGTTAGTTAAATCGGTAAGGAACAGATCAATAATAATAATACCATCAGTGGTTCAGTGGTAATACTTATTTTAACATTGCTTTATTCGCACGCCCTTGCAATTATTCAGGTACGGTAAATATGATCTGATACATTAGCCTACACTTATGCTACGTACATTTCCTTTACTAGATATTACGTTCGTAGGACAGACTGAATCAAGAACTCGGTAAACAAAACTACTGAATTTACCTTCGTTAAACTTTTGACTCAAAACAAAACTCAATCTGATATCGATAGACTAAGTATTCTGTTTACTCACTAAAATCTCGTTTTACTTTGAAAATTGAAGGCATTTCGTTTACTACAAGCTCTCTTAGATCAGCTTAAATAAGTGGAGAGATACCCTTCCAGATGACGTTATATCAAAAGTTACTATAAGAAGTGTGAGGAATGGGGAGTAGCCTACCCTGAGTACCCACAAAACGAAGACAAAGAATGAAGCGGAAAATGACAGGGGAACCACTGATGATGTTGGACTTTCCTGGAAAGATGAAGTAAAGCGGAGCACAATAGAGATCTTGGATGAACTTATTCTTGAGTTAAACGAACGGTTTGCAAATATCAAGAAACTGAATGAACGTTTTGGCTTCCTCTGTAAATTTGATGAATACGTTCATAATGAAACCCAAAATGAAAACGTTTTGAACAATCTAAAGAGGAAATGTTTTGACCTTGCACAGAAATATCCTGAAGATTTGTACGGAGAAGAACTTTTTGAAGATATTAAATATGTTATAGTTTTATTACGAAGATAAAAGAAAAATAATGGAAAGATCGACTGGAAGAAACCCAAAGATATTCTGTTATATTTATCTTGTTTGGGGTTAGAGGCATAAAGTAACTTGATCATCGCTTTCAAACTGCTTTAGTGCCTGTGGCACTGTGTAGTGAGCAATCGTTTAGTAAGCTGAACCTTATTAAAAATTATTTAAGATCCACAATGACTGAGTACCGTAATTTAGCAATGATATCAATTGAATGTGGTGTGGCTGCTAATAAATACTACAACTCTATTATAAATAAATTTGCATCAATCAAGTCTAAAGTCACATTTTAAAACTTTTGTTATGACTCTAAAACTTAAAAACAATCGACTTTACTTCTAATTTATATATTTGTTTATAGAAGGATCTTGACTCTTGTCTAAATCATTTAGAATAGCTGACTTCACGATGTCATCATCGTGCATGTTTCACGATGTGCAAAGTTGAGTTAGTATGTATAACCATTGACTATATAAGCATTAATACTTATATAACTTAGTCAATGGTATAACATAGAACTTGCAGTCAATAAGCTGTTTTAATTGGGTCTGGGTCATGATCTTACTTGACTCATTGATAATATAAGATTTAATTTTGTAGGACTTTGCCTTGTAACACTGTTTCAAAAGTCTTTCCTCTTTATTTTTTCAAACAAACCTAACCTTAAATATAATACTGGCAGTTTTATTTCATTCATATTTTTCTCTCATTATAATGTGTTAAAGTAACATACTACTTAATAAAAATAAATAAATAATTGTGAACATAAAACTGTGTTTAAATTAACCTCATTGAACCTTGAACCTTTTAGTGTTAGGGGGCGGTTACAATGGGTCGCCGGAAAACTACCCCCCCAAGCAGGTTCCTACGTCATTTTGACGTCAGAGATCGGGGGGCAGTTTTCCAGTCACGCACACTCAAGTTTCGATATAATTAGAATTAAAAAAAACTAGAGGACTAACCTAAACTGTTTAGTCACAGTATGTTGCCGATAACAGTATAATTGTAGGAACCGCTTGGGGGGGTAGTTTTCCGGGGGGTAGTCATCCCCGTTACAATCTAGTTAGCCCTAGCGCCAAGGACTTGGTACGCCACTGCTCGAGCGGTCCACAACAACCGTTCACTGATCACTTACTATTCGTCTAATCTATAACTGATAATAACTCATGTACTTCCATGGTTTGCAAAGTGGCGAATTGAATTGAAACCAATGCAGAAAAACATAAGATATAATATTCCCAACAAAAATAAAAAAAGCCAGCCTTAGTTGAAGTTTACGACAAAAGAATAAAATTTAGCAGTTCGGTAGAATATCTTGGGGTTAAATTGGACAGCAACATCAATTTTAATAAAAACAAACGCCAAAATTTCAACATCGATTTACCAGAACGGCACTTTACCGGTTTACCCCACCATTTAAAAACCAAACACTCTTTCGCTATCAATCAAACTCATTTTCACTAATTAATTGTAGTTTATTCTTAGTCAGGGGTTTACTGGTACCAGAACGCCGTTCCGGTACAGCATTTTATAAAAATTTTGGACGTTTTGTTTTAACGTTGCACTGGACCATCCACTCCCTCAATCACACTAATTCAACACTCGGTTCAGAATTTTACGTCCGCCCATCGAAAAACCTCAAGATATCCCCACACTACAGTGCGTTGCGACTATGCGAGCCAACTACATTAAAGTCTCCCACATTGTTCCTCAGCTCGGAATCGAAATGGGAGCACCAGACACCTTTTTTTCCAGCTTCGTGGCACACTTTGGATGTTCGGTGAACGCTGCGAACAGCAACAAATTAGGCCTTTTCACACCAAAGCCGAGCCGAACCGGGCCGGGCGAAGTGGTGCCAAGCCAAGCCGAGCAAAATCTGCGATGCGTTCGCACTGAAGCCGAGTCTCAATCAATAGGTTTTCTAGCCTTCCATAGCAGTCGCAGTTGCAACGTAGTGACACTGGCCGGGACACCGAGCTAAACTGAAAAACGCTGGCAGAAATCGCTTGAAGTAGCAGGAGGCAGGACTGCTCAAAATAGCGAGGTCGAGCCCGGCGTCCTATTTGATAGCTCCCATTGAAATACTGCGTAATCAGTGGTCAAGCTGTTTTCGCCCGTGCTGGCTTTGATTCAGGGTCAAGGGTCGAAAAGTTTAAAAACCAGTGATGCTTAAACCTTTGTATTATTAACTTTTTCGGCATATATTATTATTAACGGTTTCTGCCAGCGTTTTTCAGTCTAGCTCGGTGTCCCGGCATATATTGATGAGATTATTGTAATCAAAGACCAAAGATGATATAATCTGGACCACATTTAGTGATTAATACTTATCAAACTCATTTAATTTCACGATTAATTAATTAAAAAATAAATATCCCAAATGAGAACACAACATGGAATACAAACAGTGGTGTACACTGATAAACGCCGTCACAAATACAAGGTCAAAAGGCGCCCCGAAAGAGGAAAATATTTAAACCTATTTACCTGAACACAGGCCACACATTGATTTAACGTCTGTATTTGTGTGTTGTGTTCTCGTGATAAGCTTGCTTGCATTTAATTGTTCTTGTATAAGAAAAGTCATTATACACTATAATTTGTTTAGGTTTAGTCTTTTACCAAGGATTTAAATTTCTAATAAATTCTATTGACTAAATAAGAGACATTTTGCAATGTTATTGCAAAATATGTGTCTCTAAAATGTCCTATGTGTGCTATATACAAGTACAAAAATAGTCACATACACTTTTCTTATAAAAGTAAGTATATTATCTGCACCCTTTAACTCGGCAAAGATACGTAAAGTAAGATTTTTAGAAGTGAAAATTTCAAAAAATTTCCGGGGAGTATTTTTGTTCAGTTCCGGCAGCGTTCCGGGACTGGAAAAATTACGAGTAAACCCCTGGTCTTAGTCCCATAATTCCATACTCTGCTCCTAGCTCCTGCATGGTTTAGCCTCACATAAATAGATAATAGGCTATTAGTTACTATTGTGAAACAAAAGGGTTTCGTACAAGTTAGTTATAATTTGGCATTGTAAAACAGAACATTACAAGTAAAATACTAATAATACCGTATCAGTTTGTAAATTATTGTGAACATACTCAGGTAAAATTATTTGAGAAACTAACCTGTAAACAAACTCGAGTAGTCCACAACAACAGTTCACTCTTCACCGTCTGTTCATCTAATGTATAACTCGTATCGACTCATGTACAATGTACTGTACTTAGTGTTAAGAGATGAAGTTTCGTAGTTACGCAATCCACAATCATACAGGTTGGTAGAAGTGGGGATGAGGAGGACGATGGAAGGGATTTGATCTGACACATGATACACTGACCACACCATGCAACGTGCAAGTCAAATTTACGATTGTACGAATTATAAAACTAAAAGTATTTATATTATTGGAAGTCTTTGTAAAGACACAAATGGCAAGACATAATAAGTAAATGCTGTATAAGTTATTAAATCAGCTACTTTGAAACCGTTTTATGAAAATCTAATTGAACTGCATAGAAGCTATGTTGCATTTTATTGTTTAAATTTAGGCCTAGGCCACTTAAAATCGTAATCTTATCGTACCTCTTGTAAAGGGTTTAGGAACTTTAGAGCTTCAGATGCAATATGCATCAACTATAATATAAATATATAAACAACGATGTATCAAGTCAAGAATCGGTCTAATTACAGACAATACAGTGGCGTTAGCAGGGGGAAAGTGGGATTAGACCATCCCAACCCCAAAATGTATTACAAATTAAAATTAAATACCTATTCAAGAATGATAACAATATCAAAAGTAGCAAAAACAAATACAAATAACAGGTTAAACGGTGCAGCAATCACGACTAAATAGTTATAGTAAATAATAATATTACGTTTATTACTTTTTTATTACAAATGAGAAATGTTATGGCCAGGGCCAGCGAGAAGAGTCGCTATCACGGGTCCCACACATTCCCATGTTATTAAATGTTTTTGTTACTTCTTTTTATTTACTTTCTCATTATACTATAGTATAGAGAAAGTATAGTGATCGCAAAAAAATCGATGTTGAGATTTTTTTGGAAATATCCGTTTTGGGACCCCTGAGTCCAAAAAAGTGGTTTTTACAAAATGTCTGTAGGATGTATATTACAAAGCTAGAGCGAAACCTATTCGATCGATTTCAGACAAATTTGCACCAGACATGTCAAGCAGGCACGAAATCTGTTTTGAAAATTTTTGAAAAACAACCCCCAAAAATGAGTTATAATTTTTTTATAAAAAAACGGCTCTAACTATTTTGATAAAATTTGGCTTATTTGTAGCCCTTAATATACCATACCATATGCAAAAACCGCATCTTTCTAAAAATTCTCGTTTAGCTAATAATAATAATAATAATAACTGATTTTTTGGGTGTTTTTGGCCATTAAGGGGGTTGTTTTTCAAAATAGTTTTTCGATTGTGCATCTGTACAGCCCTAATTTACGTGTTTGGTGCAAATTTGTTCGAAATCGATCGAATAATTTTCTCTCTAGATAATAATAATAACTATTTATTAGTTAATTACCTACTTTAATAAATTTCCTCCCCTACCCCACCTACTTATGAAGTCACAGTGAATCTGTTTAATAATTTAAATATGTTTGTGAGAAAGTATGTGCCAGTTTCAGGTACCGTTTATTATGTTGGTGTTTAGGAAAGAGGTTAACTGAAAATGAATGTTAAGATTTACTTTAAATTCTTTATTAGATCTTTAAAGAGTTAAATTCACATGGTGTTAAATATTAGGCCTACATGTTGCTATCTACAAGTAGACTACTAACTGTACTACAACTCAAAATTACGTGAGTAATAAAAAATTGTCTGAATCTAGCCTAGTTGAAGTATTCCACAAAAAAAATCAATTTCTCATTAGTTCACTGTTTATAATAAAATTTTTTAGACAATACCTTGTTGTTTTAAAAGTTATTTTGTTTATTTACTAGTTAATATTATAATTGTTTTCGAGAGATTTTGAGGTTAGATACAACAGCTAGGTATTTACCAATAAAAGTCATCTGTTTGAAAATTGGTAGGAAACAATTAAGCAGTGGAAAAGAGAAAAATTGGAAGTATGGAGTAGTCCCGTGGCCGGCATCGATGACTTATTCACCCAACCAGAGCTTGTACGAGGGCTTAGTTGCTGGCAAGGGCAACAAATGGCAAATAACTAACGACTTGTTTTGGACTTTTCTTTAAAAATATCAAAAATTTACCATTACTTTTCCAAGACATATCATAACTAAAGAGATATCATAACTCAAACATCACAACATATGTATAAAAGCAGTTAACAGCAATAAAAACAGGTCTTACAATAAAAGAAAATAAACGGTACCAGGAACTGGCACAAAGTTTCTCACAAACACATTTAAATTACTAAACAGATTCACTGTGACTTGTAGGGTGGGGTAGGAGAGTTTTTTTATTAAAGTTGGAGATTAACTAATAAATATTATTATTATTATCTAGAGAGAAAACTATTCGATCAATTTCGAAAAAAAATTGCACCAAACTCGTCAATTAGGTCTTTATAGATGCACGTAAAAAGGTTTTGAAATTTATTTGAAAACAACCCGCTTTCTGGCCAAAAAACCCCCAAAAATCAGTTATTATTATTATTATTAGCTAAACGAGAATTTTTAGAAAGATGCGGGTTTTTGTATATGGTAGGTCACATTAAAAGCAACAAATAAGCCAAATTTTAACAAAATCGTTAGAGCCGTTTTTTATAAAAAAATATAACAGATTTTTTGGTGGTTTTTTGGCCAAAAAGGGGGTTGCTTTTCAAAAATAGTCAGAACCTTTTTTCGTGCATCTATACAGGCCTACTGGACATGTCTGGTGCAAATTTGGTTGAAATCGATCGAATAGTTTTCTCTCTAGCTTTGCATACTTTTATTAAAGTTGGAAATTAACTAATAAATATTATTATTATTATCTAGAGAGAAAACTATTCGATCGATTTCAAACAAATTTGCACCAAACACGTCAATTAGGTCTTTATAGATGCACGTAAAATGGAAATTTTGATAAACATTATCAGTTATTATTATTATTATTAGCTAAACGAGAATTTTTAGAAAGATGCGGGTTTTTGCATATGGTAGGGGCACATTAAAGGCTACAAATAAGCAAAATCTTATCTTCTAAAGCGAGAGATAATTGTCTGTCTGCTAAATGGATCTGGAATCTCCGTCTAAGGATTTTTGATTTTTTGATTTTATATGGGGCTTTTGGCCACGAGAAATCGATTGGAAATGGTCACCAGTCTGGGAAAATTCGTTTTCTACGTCTTTTTATTAAATTAAAAAGTGAAATTTGTCCATTTTAAACAATACAAAGCACAGCTGATGCAAATGTTTTCAATGCCATTACAATAATCATCTGTTTTCTTTTAAACTGTATTTTATTAGAGGTAAGCCTAATGTTGTATCTATTTATAGTTACCATGGCAACGAATACTTCTGCTAAATAAACATACCCTTTATTTACTTGTTTAATGTTATAGGCCTAACCTAAACGATGTTCACGGAAATTTGCAATAATAGTTATTGACGTGAGCGAACTAGGCCCTGCTTATAATCGAGCTTTAGCTCGGTCTTCTGGTACTTTTATCAAAATCGTTAGAGCTGTTTTTTTATAAAAAAAATAATAACTGATTTTTTGGGGTTTTTTTGGCCAGAAAGGGGGTTGTTTTCAAAAATTTTTTGTTCAAACCCCTTTTTCGTGCATCTATACAGGCCTACTGTACATGTCTGGTGCAAATTTGGTTGAAATCGATCGAATAGTTTTCTCTCTGGCTTTGTATACATACAGACATACATTTTGTAAAAACCACTTTTTTGGACTCAGGGGGTCCCAAAACGGGTATTTCCACAAAAATCTCAACATCGATTTTTTTTGCGATCACTATACTTTCTCTATACTATAATGAAAAATCAAATTGTACAATATTTAAATAAAACGGATTTTTTCAGCACTAATCAATACGGTTTCATGGCTGGAAAAAGAACTGAGGATGCTCTTCTTGATTTCAGCAATTTAGTTATGAATGGATTGAATAATGGGGATAAAACGTGTGGTCTTTTTTTTGACATTACTAAGGCATTCGACACTGTTAATCATAAAATCTTGCTTGATGCCTTATGGGACTGTGGTGTCAGGGGTGTAGTTCACCAATGGTTCATAAGCTACTTGAAAGACAGGAAGCAGTGTGTTAAAGTTGGTGCACATGTGAGCGAGTGGGGTGTTGTTGATTGTGGAGTTCCTCAAGGAACAGTATTAGGCCCAATTTTATTCTTAATTTATGTAAATACCCTTTGCAACGGCAAGTTTAGTGGTAGTTTGATTTCTTTTGCTGACGACACGGCTTTAATTTATACAAAAAGCAATTGGAATGAATGTAAATTAGCCGTGGAAGAAGATTTAATCGGCTTGCGGTTGTGGTTTGCAAGTCATAAAATGACACTTAGCACTAGCAAAACTAGTTTTATGAAGTATTCATTGAAGGATACGGGAGAATCTTTTGCCACAGTCACATATAAATGTTTAAAATGTATAAATACAAACTCACAGTGCGCTTTGAACTGTTCTTTAATAGAAAATTCCGAAAATATAAAATATTTGGGGGTTATGATAGATGAACGCATGTCATGGAAAACCCATATAAATACATTAAAAAGTAAATTGAATCGAATTATTAGAGTTTTTTATTTCTTAAAGGGTGTCTGCCCCAAGTACATGTTACGGAAACTTTATTTTTCACTCGTCCAAAGCAGATTGGAATATGGAATTATTTGCTGGGGAATTGCTTACAATACAAACCTGTATCCTATTAAAATAATTCAAAAAGGCATTATCCGTGTCATACAAAATAAAAACAGAATTGAACCTTCAAGACCTCTTTTTCATAGTTTATCTTTACTACCGCTGAAACATTTATTTGTATACAAGGTTCTTAGTGTCTTCTACAGGAGAAGTGGACAATTTCCCACTGTATATAATAGGTAT
>JAGFPH010006608.1:7981-36803 GCA_018207615.1 Philaenus spumarius
TTATTAGTAGTTAAGAGTTTTGTTAAATTGTTATGTAGGCTATTATACAATTTTGTGTTACAACTAATGTGATTTATAACCGTTAGCAAGCCGGCAAAAAGACTTATAAACATTGTTAAAGCCCGAAATAATATCCATATGTACGCAATTTGTATCATTAATTAAATAAATCATTTTCATTGTAGGCCTACCTCTATTTATTGATAAATCGAAGTCACAAATCGAGAAATTCTTATAAGATTGATATTGAAATATAACAACTATAAAATTGGCACCACAACGAGTGGGCTATTAGAAAATAATTAGTAAAACAATAAAATTGGCGCACCAACGTTCAGGCACGAATAATACCATAAACGAGATAATATTCAAAATTTTGTAATGTCGGACAACAAAAAACACAATCTTAGGAAAATTCGCAAGCCTACACAACGGCATTTACAAGGGAAGCCATTTTCGGAAGTTACCATGGTTACGCTAAACAAAGACACGCCCTATATTCAAAATGGCGACACAACTGTTACCAAGGTAACGGATAAAATGCAATTAGACACACCCCAACAAGGCGGAATACACACCACTGAAATAGAACTCCATTTAGATTCACTGTTTAACACAGAAACAGAAGAAACACTAAACGCTAACATAGAAAAAACGAGCTCTGATTTCGACGGACATACGGGAGAGATATTACGCCATCCTGAAACAGTAGGAAAGACAGACGATCCAAGCTCAATTTCCTTAAATGATATTCAAAGTTTATTGTTGACTCGCAGTAGTAATCTAGCAATACAAACTAGTAAGATTGACAAACTCCAAACAAACACTACACAGATGGAAAGAAAGGTCGATTTACGATTAATCGATTTAGACCGTAAAATCGAAGCACAAACTAATCAGCTGGTTGCTTTACGCAAGGAAGTCGACGATCGAATTTATCACGCAATATCGCAGAATGTTTTTAGTATCGGTAAAATTGAAAGCAAGTGTGATAGGTTAGAACAACAGGTAACCGATAATAATAAAAAACAAAATAAACTAAATGTAGAAATTAACCAAGTTAAGACAAATTCTGAATCCCAGATACTGTATTTTAGTAGTAAAATAGACCAAGTTCAAGGTGCATTGTTAAGCGAAATTGTAGCGAATGAAAATAAACTTTCAGAGGTAATAGAGACACAGACATTATACATAAATAAAGAAATTCAAGACACTACACGTACCTTAACACAAAGCCTGAACACTCATGTGGAGACACAAAGTGTAATAAATACAGAACATAATTTAAGGTTACAAGGAATTGAAAACGATCTTAAAAGAATTCCTAACCTACAAAACACACTGAATCTAGGTGCCACAAGCAAACAACACACACAACCAATCTATGTAACATGCTTAAGTAACACCACACCTATGATAAAACTACCACATTTTCACGGAAATCCTACAGATGCAGTAGACTATTTATACAAATTACAGAATTACACGATTAAAACACTAGGCCTAAATCAGGAACAAAAACACAATGAAATATCATTACGGGATATTATAGAGTCCAGCTTACAAAGTTCGGCACTGCAATGGTACTACATGGTACGTGAGAATATTACAGACTTGAATTCATTTAGCCAATTATTTCTAGCAAAATATTGGAACGACACCGTTCAACGAGATATCAAACGACAATTAGAGGTAGGGCATTATGCCAGACACGGTAGATTAAATCGTTGCGACTATTTTATTGAAAAGGTAAACATGTTGCGAAAGCTCACACAAACAATAGGTGAGGAAGAAATAGTACGCGTTTTAGCTAGCCATTACGATGATACAATCCGACAAGCACAACGCGTACAAGGCATTAAACCTATCGAAGGAATGCAGTAGGTCTATTTATTAACAGAAATAGACAACGAAGAGCAATTTTATGTAAGTGATACTACAGCAAATAGACGAAACCCACAAAATCAAACAGATTTTCATAGGCCTAACTTAAATTCAACACAAAAACAACACAATCCATATACAAATAACACACGTCAATACCAATCAAACCGGTACTCTTGGCCAATTACAAGAAACCAACAAGAACACAGTGCACACGGACGAACACTATTAGAATCACCAAATCAATATAATCATCGGGCAAACAAATACAACAGTTACAATGACAGACACCCTTATAATAATACAAATCGTAGGCCACAAACAAATACTTATATATATATGTAAAAGTAATTACCTTTCTTTTATAATTTCCGCTCACAGTCCTTTTCTTAATTAATTCACTTTTACATATATATATATATAACCAGTCCATAAGGCAAAAACAAAAACAATATAAATACTTATAACTCACAATACCACCAACCTAACCTGACAGAGAATCCAAACTCCAGAAACATCCCATTCAACAGACCCAACTATAACCAGTTCCCAAGGAGCAGAGATACACACACCGTTAACCAAAACAGTCAACATACACAAGAGTACAATTGTCAAACATTAGCTTCTACACACCGTGATCAAAATACACCTGACAAAAGCACAACACAATCGATAAAGGTTAGTTCAACTGACAATGTAAACTGATAAACACTGGGAAATGTATAAACGTCTACCCGGAAGACACAACACAAACTTCCAAACATTTTTCAGTGGTTCACCAGGAATCTAGTATACAGAACGTAAACAAATCAACAAAAGACATGGCAACCATTCATGCTGAAAATAATAACGGAATGACGGGCAACACTGAATACAACCACGCTGAAACACACCACAACACACTACACAAGTTACAACCTAACCTAAACACACTGCAAGAAAGGCAGATCTATGAAACTAAAACGAATGAATCGACGAAGAAAATAATAAATAATATATTTTGTAATAGAAAATTTCTACTCACAGATGAGGGAAATACCTTAATAACCACATCACAACATAAAACCTATTTATGCCCAGAAATACTCGTTAATATTGGAAGTGTTGATACAAACATGCTTCTAGATACGGGATGTAACATTTCGTGCCTATCTGATCACTGGTTTACTCAACACCGCGACAAACTTAACAAATATCCAATGATACCTGTCACCAACATAACATTAATTACAGCCAACGGACAACACACACAGAAAATAAAACGCATCATCTTACTACCAACAACATTTAATAAAATAACAACTCACATACAATTTCTTATAGTACCTAAACTAACACAAAACGCAATACTAGGCGTCGATACCATGAATATATTGCAAACACAAATCAACTTTGCACACAACTATGTTACACTAAATCACGGCGGAATACAAGAAACAATTCCATTTACTCGACACGAAACCAGAACACAAACTAACCTAAAAATCGAATCAGAAGATGAATTAAGGTTAAACACGTTACAAAGAAAACAAACAAAATTTTCACTAGATATACACCTGCTCGAACAGAACGTTAACAATAACACTTTACTTAATAAGACGCAGAAAACACAATTAATCAACCTATTATGGGAGTTCAAAGACATATTTTCAGAGCTACCAGGACTGAACACTAAATACATACACCACATAAGACTAAATACAGAAACTCCATATATATAAACCGAAATTATCCCATACAAATACAATATACACAAGCTGTAGACGATAAAATAGCTGAGATGGAGGCGTTAAACATAATTGAGCGGTGCAATAGCCCATACATCAATCAAATTTTAGTGGTAGTCAAGAAAAATTTAGAAATTAGGTTGTGTCTTGACGCACGGAAGCTAAATGCATTGATTATTTCAGATTACGATCATAACTACAGCGTAAACGAAATC
Source organism: Philaenus spumarius (assembly GCA_018207615.1). NCBI lineage: Eukaryota > Metazoa > Arthropoda > Insecta > Hemiptera > Aphrophoridae > Philaenus > Philaenus spumarius. The sequence goes on from JAGFPH010006608.1 coordinate 11,808, forward strand.
CTAGCCAGATGTAAATCTACAAAATAATTGTCGACTATAGATTTAACAAGCTCGTATTGGCAAATTCCATTGAGCGACGAATCAAACACAAAAACAAAACTTACTGTTTCAAAGTTGTACCATTTGGTTTATGTACTGCGCAAGCGGCTTTAGTTAAATCATTGGAAACCGTATTCGAGGGGGCTACAAATGACCAGACATTAATGTATGTCGATGATATACTGACGTACGACAATACATTCGAAGAACATATAGCGCATCTTCAAAACATCTTTAATCGGTTTAAAGAATCCAAAATGACAATACATTTTCAGAAATCATCTTTCTCCAGACGAGAAGTAACGTTCTTAGGTCATAAATACACCACAGACGGTATCCAACCAGACGACACAAAGATTTCTGCCATCACTGAGTTTCCACCACCGCGAAACGCAAAGCAATTAAAACGATTTATTGGCGAAAGCAACTATTACAATAGGTTCATTGATAAATATTCCGTCTATATTCAGAAAATAGCACATTTAACATCGAAACAACATAAATTTATATGGACTGACAAGGAACAGAAAATCTTCGACGCACTTAAAGCCAAATTCATCCAAATAAACTTCTTACATCACCCGGACTATTCACAAAGATTTTACTTGCAAACAGACGCTAGCGACATTGCCATCGGCGGACATATATTCCAACTCGACAAAAATGGGGAGCGTAAAGCTATCATGTTTTTCAGCCGCACTCTTAAAGGCAGCGAACTACGCTACTTCACAACAGAAAAAGAACTACTCGCGATAGTTTATTGTCTACAGAAGGGACGAAAAATGCTATTAGGTTCACAAGTTACAATACTAACAGATCATCAAGCCCTCACATTTATACAGAGTTGTAAATTAACTAATTCACGTATTTCAAGATGGATTCTTGCAATTCAAGAATTTAATGTAACAGTGGAACATTGTCGTGGCAAGGATAATTCTATGGCAGACGCACTCAGTAGAATGACTTACAACTCAGTAGAAAACAAAGACACAACACAAACAGCATTTTACATTCATAAGATTGAACGCAACATTGATAATAAACTCATCCGAGACTTAAAACAACTCAAGCAACACCAAAGAAATGATATTAAACTGGGGCCCATCATTCAAATACTCAAGGATCCAAACAACATACACCAGGCACAGCATACACAGCAATACAAATAACAAAACGACTTACTCTTTTCAAAGCATAATCATGCATTGAAAATTATAATACCACATAACATGATCGATACATTCATCACTGAAACACATAAATATTACTTACACTGCGGACTCAATAAATGCATGCGACTATTACAAGAAGACTTCATATTCCGGAACATGAATAGACACATACGCAAGTTACTAGCCACATGCGATGCCTGCCAAAAATGTAAACAACCAAATCAAATTTGCTATGGGCAAATGAAACCAATTAAAACAGACGGACCACGACAACAACTTTCAATCGATTTCTTCGAAAACTTCCCACTGGCAAACGTGGACTACAATACCTACTCGTAACCATTGACACATTCACCAAATTCGTACAGATTTATCCCATTAAGCGCGCAACCACCCAGACAACTTTACGCATACTTTTTAATGATTACTTTCCTAAATATGGACGACCTCTCAGAATACAAACCGATCATGGTACACAGTTTACTAGTTCAAGGTGGGTAAAAACACTTAAAGACAACGGCATTCAACCTGTATTTTCACCAATCCGACGACCTCACAGTAACCAAGTAGAAAGGACCAACAGGGAAATAGGAAAATGTTTGCGAATCTATTGCAGTGTGCAACAAAAGAACTGGGTCGATATGATACCTATCCTGAATGAATGTGTCAACACATTACACCACACGACAACCGGATACACAAATCAAGAACTCCACTTAGACACAACACCCGCACGATTTTGGCATAAACACTTTCCAGAACTTGTACGACCAAACACGAACACACAACTAAAATTAAAAATAGCATGGGATAGAATTAATAAAGTCAGTGCAAAGCAGGCAGAAAAATTTAACAAGTCACACAAGCTACACCAGTTCAACGAAGGTGACTTGGTATTAATAAAACTACAGAATGTCTCAAACTTGTTGACTGGAGTCACAGCAAGTTATTTCAACTTTATGACGGACCTTACCGAATAAATGAACGTCTAGGTCAGTGCACGTACACTCTCATACACAGAGATGGGAAAACAAAACCAGGAATTATCACACAACTACACTTAAATTATACAAGTAACCACAACAGTAACAATGGCAACACAGAGACAACCACAAAGGGGAACAAACGAAATTCCAAATTTCGGCATCTTCACTTTTGATTTCAGAAAATCAGTACATTTTCTAAAATCAAAAGGGGACAGTTGTAAAGATACCAAAAATTCGTATTTATTCTTAAAACATTTGGTACATCATATCAGGGATCATATCATTAGTCATCAGTCCCTGATACTCACAATCATAAAACAAAAAAAGAAAACACATAGCCCATTATATTCATATACCATTTCAAAACAGTAGTAATAAGATTTCATCATGTTTATGTAAAAAAAATCAACCATATAGGCTTAAGTGTAGGACAAAGAAAATGTAAAAAGGAGAAAGAAGAAATAATAATGTTGAGGAAGAAGAAGAGGAAGATAGTTGCAAAAGAGAGGAAGAAGAAGGTAATCAATTGTAGAGAGAGTTTGTTACTAGCTTTGTGGAAGAGCAGTTTGATTTTTAGTTTATAGCAGACATTTTTTAAAACCTACAACATACATCTGCTAAATTGAAACAAGAAGAAATAGTATCAAGTACAATATATAAAAAAAATAAAAAATAGAATATTAAAAATATAATATCTACCAAGACATTTGGGTGAGTCAACTAAATTAGTCATCACAAAACATCAGATCTGCAGACTCCTATTACAAAATTCATACCTATTCAAAATTACCAACCAAATAGCATCACTAACTTCCTCAATCTAAAAAAAACCAACCAAAGGACAATCTTATTTTAAGCAGAAAGTATTAATCTAAATTCAAAATTGTAATCATCATTAAATCATCTCATACTAATCAATCACCCTTTCATTAGGCTAAGTAAAGAAGTTGTTATTAGTAGTTAAGAGTTTTGTTAAATTGTTATGTAGGCTATTATAAAATTTTGTGTTACAACTAATGTGATTTATAACCGTTAGCAAGCCGGCAAAAAGACTTATAAACATTGTTAAAGCCCGAAATAATATCCATATGTACGCAATTTGTATCATTAATTAAATAAATCATTTTCATTGTACCTCTATTTATTGATAAATCGAAGTCACAAATCGAGAAATTCTTATAAGATTGATATTGAAATATAACAACTATAAAATTGGCACCACAACGAGTGGGCTATTAGAAAATAATTAGTAAAACTATAGTAACTTGGGTGTCAGGACGAATTCAAACTTTTTAATACAAACTTATCTTTTAATGTTCATTGTTGGTGTCCAAGTCACAATTATATAATACATTGAGTAATAAATTTTATTACCTTTATGGTTCCGTCATGTGACTATGCGTTGTCTTGTTACAAAGACGCGTTTCGGAGCCGGAACTCCATCATCAGTATATCACTCCGTAGGGGTCGTCAAAACATTAAACTTTAACAAAAAACATAAAACACTATACACAAAAATAAATATATACACATTAACTTTGATTTAACCAACTTTCATACGTGCACGCAGTTTCATGGTCCGCGAACTACTGGCATCACAGTAAGGCCCAGGTTATCAAGTTAATTGGGTTGGTCTTATCAGTTACTCAAATCTCATTGCCGTCTCGAATAACGAGTTTGATTGAAACGATAACTTGTCATTGAGAATGTCATTTGGCGATTGTTTAAATGCTTTGTATATTTCGTATTCTTCGATGACATTCATTATTGGTCCTTTTTTAATGATGTGAAGTGGTGTCAGGCTAGATTCAAAATTTGTATAAGAGTGTTTATTATCGATTATGTGTTGCGCGAAACTAGATCTATTAGCATACAGGGTATTTTTGGGCCTGTATCATCAAAACAGGTGATTCATAAACACGACAAGAAATTTCAATATTTGTCTAACAAACAACGTCCTGACATTGAGGTTGAATGCAAACATAAGTTTTATACTAGTGTCTCTAATCTAAAATATATAAGCTTTAGTAACAACGAATTGACTTAACTACAAAACGGACTAAAATACAATATACCTTCTTTCAATAAACATCAATTAGTGAAGGAAGTTGTCAATGCTGAGACTGTTATCAAAACCTTACAAACTCCACAATTACAGAATGAAATGAGAATTCTTATTAATAACAAACTAATCAACACTTTAAATAAGAAGGAAAGACATAATGACTTAAGAACCTGTTACTCAGATGACATATACAACTTGAATAACATTAAATACAAATTAGAAAAACATAACGCAATAGTAACAAAGGCTGATAAGGGAAACACTTTAGTAGTAATGAAAACCGATGAATACAACCACAAAGCGTATGAATTTTTCTGTGACAACGATATCGAACAGATTAAAAAGGACCCAACCTAGAACTATATAAAAGAGTTAAATAGCGCCATTAATAAATGTACCACGCTCTTCAATGATGCTACGCGTCGTTTTCTGAAACCTATAAATGCTTCTGCACCCCAATTCAATGGACTACCAAAAATTCATAAACATAATTGTCCCCATTCGACCACTAATAAATTATAGTAACGCCCCAAGCTATAAAGTAGCCAAGAAACTGGAAAGAGTTATTAAGAGTAACATTGTGCTTAAGAACAACTGCAGCATTAAAAATACCATAGATTTTGTAAACAAAACTAATAATATAAAACTTTTACCACATTATAAAATGATATCCTTAGATATTGTAAATTTGTATACCAACGTACCAATACAGGAGACTTTATCTATTTTAAAGGACCGCCTTACTGAATCTAACAAACTAGGACATAATGAAATACAGGAATTACTACTACTAATCAATGTGGTTTTAAAACAGAATTGTTTTACTTTTTGCAATGATTTTTACACGCAGAATGAAGGCCTAGCTATGGTTCGCCATTGTCTGGTTTATTGGCTGATATTTATCTTAACAACTTCGAAAACAAATTTTTACTATCTAAAGTTAATAAATATAATAAGGAAATAATTTATTATGCAAGATACGTTGATGACACATTCATTATGTTTAGCGGCACCTTAAGACAGGCAGAAAACCTCAAGAAATATTTGAACTCTATCAACCACAAAATACAATTTACAATGGAAACAGAAACAGATAATCAAATCAACTTCCTTCACGTAACCGTAATAAAAATTGCCGATAAATGTAAATACAAAATATTCAGGAAATTAACTACATCAGATGTAACTATCCATGCACGGTCTTACCACCCATTTACACAAAAAATGGCGGCTTATAACAGTTTTGTACACCGTCTCGTATCTATACCACTCGATGCAACAGATTTCATGGAGGAGTTAAATGTCATTAAATATATCGCCCAGGCAAATGGTTATAGAAGCCAAATGATCGACAAATTATTGGAAAAACATAGGAAGGCAAAAATAGCGAAAAAATGTAACACTATACAGACTAGAGCGGATAAAAAGAAATTTGTTGCTGCCGATTACACTGAAATTATGCTCTCCATTTTAAAAAATGCATTCTAAAAACATAATATCAGCCCTCCATTTAAAAAAATTAATTCCAAAAACATAATATCATTATAACACACTGAACCAATAATAACATACAGAAAATACTGCGTAAAAAACAGGAAATACCACCAGAGAAGAAGTCAGGCATCTATAAAATAGCGTGTGACGATTGCGATTGTTTTTATATCGGACAGACACGCAGACCTTTCATGGAGAGATACAAAGAACATTTGCCCAAAAATAGCCTGTATGCTAATAGATCTAGTTTCGCGCAACACATAATCGATAATAAACACTCTTATACAAATTTTGAATCTAACCTGACACCACTTCACATCATTAAAAATGGACCAATGGTGAATGTCATCGAAGAATACGAAATATACAAAGCATTTAAACAATCGCCAAATGACATTCTCAATGACAAGTTATCGTTCCAATCAAACTCGTTATTCGAGACGGCAATGAGATTTGAGTAACTGAACAGACCAACCCAATTAACTTGATAACCTGGGCCTTACTGAGATGCCAGTAGTTCGCGGACCATGACACTGCGTGCAGGTATGAAAGTTGGTTAAATCAAAGTTAATGTGTATATATTTATTTTTGTGTGTAGTGTTTCATGTTTTTTGTTAAAGTTTAATGTTTTGACGACCTCTACGGAGTGATACACTGATGATGGAGTTTCGGCTCCGAAACGCGTCTTTGTAACAAGACAATGCATAGTAATATGACGGAACCATAAAGGTAATAAAATGTATTACTCAATATATTAAACTTATCTTTCATCAAATTTTGAAGGTAATCTTTTGTAAAATGCAAGAAATAGTTCAGGAATATCTAAAATATCAATCTAATATGATAAAAGCGATAAATTCTTATTAAAGATGTTTGCTTATGAAAATTTAAATGTCGTTATACATGGCAGAAATAAAAAATAACCACCAACAGTAATAACTTAAGTGTATGCAAGCGATATTCTTTGTAACGGTATTCTTGCTACTATGAACGGTGCTCATCGACTACTCCTGACCTTAGGTTTCATCATTAGAGTCACTGCAATAGCTCATCTTTCCTATTTAATGTAAATGCATATATGCCGTATTCTAGTTGTACTGGAGCGCCTTATTTTCTCAAGGATGAATCCGCTCACTAACCTAAATGCATTTATTCGAGTGCTATTGCACACCCTTAATCAAATAAAAATATTTAAAAAAAAACACATTAAAACACATTTAACAACTTACATTTAAATCATACTGAGTCAAGACAGACGTGCTTAGTGCATTATTAATATGTGTAAACCTGTTGGTCAAAGCATCGCAAGAACTGATCAAAGGAAGTAGTATAATCAGTTGGGGTATTCTGGACCCCAGTGTTGGCACCAGGTAAATCAAGTCCGTAAAAAACCAACTCGTCGACAACGAATCGAACGAGATATTCATGTATAAACCAGTACACAAAACCACCACCACCACGAACAATGGATACAATTTACAGGTCTTCGATTCCTTATAGTTTGTGTTCAACAATTTCATCCTGGAGTCGATCTTGTTTATTCTTTTCACAAAAAGTACGAACCTGTTTCTGGCAACTAAGTAAGCGAGAACAACGGACCAGCAACGGAAAATAAAAATGAATACGTAATAACATAGGTAATCTTGATGCAAAAACCGTCTCATAAGCTGAGGTAATGGAATCAGTGCTCCGATATAAGCGCAGAGGGTATGCAAGTCCCTCCAACATAGAAACGGATATTCACTGTAAATACTATCCGAGCTGAAAACATCGCTCATTGGATACAAACAGAAAATCATATTTGTCAAGAGCGCGTACTTAATTTCTTTACGAAACATGTTTGATTGTTCACCGTAACAACGCACTACTGTCGTTATACTTCTGTGGGACTAGTGGTTGATCCGAAGGGACGATTGGTAATCAATAATTCAGATAGTTTTAGAATTATTAGACAACTGACAGGACCTTTCCAAAGTGTTTTGATTTGTAATATTTTTATGTGTTGTTATCGATTTAGGACTGTGAAAGACTAAAACACATTAACCAGCGAGGTCATTGTAAACCCCTCTCCCCTCCCCATAAGGGAATGTTACAATAACAGTGTAGTTTTTTTAATACGCATTATATAGGTTTGTACTGATTTTTTAAAGTAATAAATACTAAAAAAAAAATATAAAACTGAATTGTTTTAAATTTTTTCATAGGTAAAAAAAATAAATCCCAAAACTAGTGAAAAGATGGAACACTTTTTCGAGAATTCGGCTCGTCCGGGCACAACACGCATTGAAAGAAAATTAAAGTTAAACATTACTTTTTATTGGTTACATTTAGTTAAAACAATAAGTTGGTGAATTATTGTTTTCGAATTTTCTTTCAAAGTTTTTTCCCAGAAGGTCTCAAGTAGTCAATTTCCCCCCTCCACACAAGTAGTCAAAACGATACCCCACACTGTATTTTCAAAATTTCGACCCACAAACTTTATCCCGACGCGCTACGACTTTTTAACTGTCACAATCGGGTTTCCCATAACAAAAAACATATAAAACGATACCCCACACTGTATTTTCATAATTTTGACTAAATATTTTCAAAATGTTGTCCCAAAAACGTGAGCCCGACGCGCTACGACTCAAACTAGAAAGCTCAAAAGCTTTTCAACTCTCCGCAGTAAAATGACGAAGATTTTGGTACCACCAGACGTTTTCTTCGACGTATGTGCTTATATCGTGTTTACAGGAAAACAGACACAAATAAAGTTATTTCATGCGACCCGAAGTAAATCTGTAAAATTTAGAGATGTATTTTGAAACTGATATTTCTTAGAAAGTACTTAATGGATTTTTTTTTCATTTTTTGTGTTATTTTAGAGTATGATGTCTTTCTGAAATTTAAGTAGTAGATTCACAAGATTTTTATACCGATTCTTTAGGCTACTTAAATCTGCCTAAATAGACAATATAAAGAAAACTGTCTGCACAATAAGTGGTAAAAAGTCCAGTCTTAAAGTACAAGTAAATAGTCATTTATAAATATAGGCTACATTTTTTGGCTAAATATAACACGGAAATTCTGATTTTCGGAAAACTGTGATTGAAGTAACGCCTGTCTAGTACATTGCACTGGTACATATAACTAAATAATTGAAGTTTTAAATGCTTATACAGTATACCACATAGACCCTTTTATTCTCTCTGTACATCTATCACTAAACAATTCAAGGCCTACATTTACCAGCACAAATTTCATAGTTAAATTTTCAAGTACAAAACTGGCCAACATAAAAAATTCAAGTCTCGAAAAAATTCGATTTCTCAGATTTTTTACTGGTATAAATACAGGTGAATCATGACTTAAATTGTTTTTTCTTGTGAAGGATGGCATGCAGATCAAAATTAGCAACAAAAACCAATTTTGAAAATTAGTCTTTTTTACCATTTTCAGTGTATCATCATTTTAACTGGCGATCTCGTTATACAACCCCATCTCCCACATTCACTTGAAGTTTAAATTCATTAGGCTAACATAGATAGTTTAAAACTCAACGATGCCCCTCCTTGCCGCATATGTAAACCTGCTTGAACTAGAGGAAGATTAAAGACATATTTTCTGGAATCCGATAAACCATTCAAATATCTGTTACAAATATCTGTTTAAGAATACGTTTCAACATGGATACTTGCCATTACAAGACAATGATAAATATTCGCGGAGGAGCAAATGCAAACGGTTTATTATATAATCTAATCTGATATTTTCATGGAAATGACAATTGATACTTAACAGAAAAGGGTATTGGGTTTTGGGTATTGGGGGGGGGGGGGAAAGTATTGGTACTTGAATCGGTAAAGGGTAGTGGGAGTTGAGGTGTCCTAAATTCTGACGCAGTAGGTTCATAGTTTTTGCTTGAATAACATGATTTTATTATATAATAGAGAGAAATAACTTAACTTAAAAAAAGCTGTTTGTTGTTAAAAAACTAATCGGGTATAAATTTGTCAAGTTGGTTGCTATCGTAATAAATGTAAACGCATTCAAGATACGTGTATTGGTTTAGTATAGGTATAACCAAAAGATGTTTCAAGTTTTTGATCTAAATAAACATTTTTGTCCATATTATGTAGCACCAGATATTTAAATTATAATACAATGAGCATTATACATTGATTTTTGTAAGCGTTTGCTTTTATTTTGGTAAAATAATCTTAAATAATCTGTTGGCTGTTAAAAAAAAAATGAACTGATTCTAAATTTGCTAAGTTGGTTGCTATCGTAAAAAATTTAAACGCATTAAAGAAACCTTCGTTGTTTCAGTATAGGCCTAATTTAAATTTGTTTTGCTAACCATTTGATCCGAATTAGCTGTTTTATCTTTTATATTTCTGGGAATAAATCTCCCGGATTTTCGCAATTTTAATTTTTTCAATACAAAATTTTGCAAAATCCTTTCTAAGTAAGAATCTAGGACCCCATAAAAATATACCTTGAATTTTCGTATTTTTATCTTCAGTAGTTTCTGCTCTACGTCAATTCTGTCAGTCAGAAAAAATGCGATTATATGATTGTATATAATTTGGGCTCCACACCTGGTAGCTTCGCTCACAGGGCCTCATGGAAAAGCCAATGTAAACAGATTATTGTATATTTTGATACTTTCTGCTGTGGTGTGTTTCTACATAATTTATGTAAAATACAATGAAATGTAATAATTAAAAATAACAAGCGAATAAAATGTCTAGATTTGTTAAATGGTGTATGTGTAAAAAGCTACACATTGTTGTATAAAGAGTAAATTATTTTAGTAGACTAACAATTTTAAATCTACCAAATCCTTTTTCAATTAATTGTGTGCAAATCGGAATTAAACAGTTCTTTTCAACATAACTCATCTTTCTGCGAATTTTGAATATAATCTTTCGTGGTTTGCAGGAAATTGTTAAATTATAAACTATTACTAAAGATGTTTGCTTATAAACAAGAAAACATGATTTTTAGTCGAGTGACATGAAACATTAAAGTACGCACATAATTTGGTATCTACTAATTATACATTGAAGCTTTCTTCAAATTTAAATGTTGTGTTTACAAGGTGGAAATCAAAAATAATACGTCATTAATAATAACTTAATCGTATAAAATAGATATTCTAATCGCGTTCGAGCACCTCACCTATGAAAACTTCTCAAGGATAACTCCACTCACTAAATTAAATGCATTTACTAGAGTAATTTTAAACACCCAATCAAATTAAAAAAAATCTAAACAACTAAAACAAATTTAACAACTTACATTTAAACCATACTGATTCAAGACGGACGTGCTTAGTGCATCATTGATATTTTTAAACCTGTTAGTCAAAGCATCACAAGAACTGATCAAAGGAAGTAGTATAATCAGTTGGGGTAATCTGGTCCCCACCGTGGGCAGGAGGTTAATCAAGTGAGTAAGAAACCCTATCGACGACAACGAATCGAATGAGGTAGTCGTGTTTAAAACAGTAAAAAAAAACATCACCACCACGAACACCGGATACAATTTACACTGCTTCGATTCCATGTAATTGGTGTTCAACACTTTCATCCTGGCGTGGATCTTGTCCATTATTTTTTTACCTGGCTACTAAGTAAGCGAGAACCACTGACCAACAACGGAAAATTATAATCAATACGTAATAAGATTGGTAATCTTGGTATAAAAACTGCCTGAGAAGATGAGGTATCAGAAGCAGTGCTCCGATATAAGCGCAGAGGGTATGCAAGTCCCTCCAACATAGAAACGGATATTCACTGTAAATACTATCAGAGTTGAAAACATTGCTCATTGGATACAAACAGAAAATCATATTTGTCAAGAGCGCGTACTTAATTTCATTATGAAACATGTTTGGTTGTTCACCGTAACAAAGCACTAATGTCGATTAACTTCCTAGTGCCTAGTTGTTAAATCAATAATATTAATAATAAATAATTCAGATAGTTTTAGAACTATTAGACAACTGACATCACCTTTCCGAAGTGTTTTGATTTTTAATATTTTTGTATGCTTTGTTATTGATTTCTTTCTGTGATAGATTAAAACATATTAAATGGTTAGGTCGTTTTACAACCCTCTCCACTTATCCTAAAGGGAATGTTACATTTAAAAGGGTAGTTTTAATATGTGTCTTATAGGTTTGTAGGCTACTGTTTTTTTTTTAAGTAAGGAATTGTTTAAAAAATACGTAAATTAAGAACTTTACTTGTTTTTATTTTATCATAGGTAAAAAGAACCCAACATCAAAAATTCAGCAAATTTGCAGAGGTATTTTGTAACTGATATTCCTTATAAAGTACTTTGTGTTTTCATTTTTGCGTTACTTTAAAATGTATGATTTCTTTCTGGAAATTTAGTTACAATCATAAATCTACCTACGTGTGTGGAAATACACCAGCAGAATAAGTGGATAAATTCCAGTCTTGTAGTACAAGTAGCTATTTATTTAGAAATATATATTTTTGTTTAAAAATATGGAAATTTATACTTTCGGAAAACTTCGATTATAACGCTTATCTTGTACTCTGCATTGGCACTGATAACTGGGTAATTTAAGTTTTAAATGCTTATATACCACATAGGTCCTTTAATTCTCTATTAATTTCACGTCTATGAGTACATTTTATCTGGAATATTTCTACGAACAATATTTAACACCTTAAACACAAATAATCGAAAAGCAAACATATATAACTTAAGAGCAATACGTGTGTAAAGTTTTAGATCTCTAGCTTCATTGTCTTTTAGCGGTTTCTACAAAACTATAGAACGTTTTCTAAAGTTCATCAATTGTTCAGAACCTCCTGAACCATTCTTGAACCTTCTGGAAGGTTATGTAACGTTCTAGAACCTTCTACAACTTCTATAACATTCTGAAAGCTTTTAGAACAGTCAGAAACATTCTCGGCCACTTCAAGACTTGAATCCCAGGTGCAAATAATCCAAAGGTACATGATTTACCTCTGCTATATAAAACTTAATAGTAATATGTGCCAAGTTTTAGGTCTCTTGCTTCATAGGCCGTTGACGGTTTCTAGAACATACCAGAACCTTCTGGAAGATTCTATATTATTTTGCAACGATCTACAACATTACAGAACATCTAGAACGTTCTGGAAGCTTCTAGAACATCCTTGAAGTTTCAAACCAAAACCTTCTACGAGTATGTTGTAAGAAGGCCTATCATATTAAATAACCCTCACAGGCCTGCAGGGTTTGTATCGGAGTTAAAGCTGCACTCACGGACAAACCACACTTACAAGTATTATATGACTGTATATAACGATTTACTTATTTTAAGTGTATATCTTTCTGATAATAACTTCAGAAAGTTTGTATATCAATTACTGTAAACTTATACTTTTTCGCAGTTGCAAAAGCTTCTTGCGTGCAGGGTATTTTATAGCTTTTATCAACAGGTGATAATGTTCATACTAAGTCAAGGGAACGACAAACGTATTCATAAATACAATTTAGCTATGAAAACCACTGCAACCATCCAATAAGTTAACCGTTTGACAGATTTTTACAAAATATTACATATTTGTATAACTAACTTTATTTAAACTTTATCCCCTATGATAAAAAAACATTTACAAGCACGAAATATTAACTGAATTCCCCTAATTAATTTAAAAAAAAAACATAAATTTTTAAACAAATATATTGATATAAGTATGTACAGTTGTATACATTGAAATAAAGGGCAAATGTTCTGGAACTTGTTTTCGAATTCAGCTTAGTTAAGTCGCAATCCGCTATTTTGTTTTTTTACAAAAACTCAATCTAACTCCAGAAATAGATAAGATATTAGTTCAAATTTGTATAAGCATTGTGTATGTTACGATTTACAATTGTAGCTATTAACACCAATAATTTGGGTTTATAATTTTCAAAATGGTGGCCCTCACGAATTTAACCGTGGAATATCTTGAAAATGCTTTACAAAAAAAAAAAAAAAAATATACACGAGGCAAAATATTAAAATTGTTTAACGACAAACAAAATGTTTTTTTTTGCAGGTCAAAAAATAACTAAGTTATTGAGTAAAACTGAAAACATAATTTATTTGCAATTGTCTACAACATCGAAAATTAGACTATAACCTATTTTTTAAATGCTTATAGTTTTAATAATAATTTAAAATCCATTGCTCTCAAATTCATAACTATGTGGTAATAGAAAAAAGAAAACGGTGGCGGGAGTAAAAGAAAAAGTGGAAGGATATGACTAGTTACCTGGAATTTGGCAGGGCTGTTTTCATTCAGAGTTTAAGTAAAAGCACAATGAACTATAATATTTTAGAATAAAAGAAAATGGAATGTCTATAAATATGATTTTTTAAATGGTTGACGTTTAATAAGCTACACAGAGTTATATTAAGAATAAATTGTTTAGTAACTATTTTAAATCAACCAAATCCTCTTTCCATTAAGTGTGTCAGGACGAAACAGTCCTTTTTAATACAACTCATCTTTCATCAAATTTTGAAGATAATCTTTTGTAATTTGCAAGAAATAGTTCATGAACTACATTATAAATCGTAATTGATATAAACGTTAAATTATACATTATTATTAAATATGTTGTTTATAAACAAGAAAACATGATTTTCAGACGAGTCACTTGAAAACAGTAAAGCATCGTGGCAGATTTTGGTATCTACTAATTATACGTTTAAAGCTCTCTAAAAAAATGAAATTTCGTTTACACATTTCGGAAATCAAAAACAATAACCATTTGTAAAATCGTAAGTGCATACAAGCGATATTCTTGTCACGCTCTAGGGCCTTACCTATTCAATATCATCGGTAAAACTCGGTTTGTGGGTTTGCACCTCAAGCTTGCAACCTCGGATTATGAACTGTTTCGATTCGCTCACAGAGGAGAAACTCGCAGTTTATCGTACTTTTCATTTACTGTAATGGTATTTTATGTTTTAATAGATTTTGGAAAAACCGAACTGGATATAACGTCGTGTAAAAAAATGTGCATTATAATCTTATATTATATACATTTCTGTATGTATATATATATATACATATATATATATAAATATCCCATAAAATGTCATTATAGTACAGAAAATCTCAAAAAAGTTTACTTCCGGACAAAAAAGTGCTTCCGGTCTTTGGATTTTTAGCTAACGAACGCATCTGATCGCTTAGAATTCCAACGTGATGCGACGGCCATTGGCTAACTAACAAAATTAACTAAGACCAAAATAAAAAAAATAAAAAATAATAAAATCAAGCCAAATTAGATTTAAAAAAAATGTAAAATAGGTATGTTTTAAGAAAATGTAAAAGTATTTAAGTTAAGAAAGGTAGTTGCAAAATTGTAATTAGAGTAATGAAGAAATAAAGTCTTTTGAAAGCAAAACCAATGTAATGTAATAGAAGGCAAAGATGTAACGAAATAATTAAAAGTGTTTAAAATAGTTGTTATTTTCGGACTAATAAAAAGAGAAAAAAAATGATTAAGAAGCAATTAAAATAAATAGTAAAAGTAGTTCAAAAATTATAGGCGAAAAACTTAACGGAAAACAGAAAAACTTTTAAGATTCAAAAGGAAATAAAAACTAAAAGATAAAGCAATAATAATAAGTAAATAATTTAACTTTCAAATTAATTCATTTTTACTATTGTAAAAGGGATTGTAAAATCATTCTTGGGGATAAAAAGGTTAAAAAATCAAAGAATAAGAAGTTTATTCAAGGAAATTAAAGTATAAATGATTAGCTAATGTAATGAGGCATAAGTAAGCAAAATGTCAATAATAGTTAATTAACAGGTAAATAGAAATACAATAATAAAATTAAAGTAAAAAACTTTCAAATTAAAAAAAATTGTTGGAATTAAAAAAAAATCTAAAAATGGGTTGGTAGAATATGTAACTAAAATGTATAAGTAATTGTGATATCATGTGAGAATCGAAAATGAAGAAAAAGGGGGGCAGCCAAAGACCAAAAACAGGAAAACCAAAATAGGCTACTAGCCCAGTATATAGAGGATAAAAAAAGGGGTTCAGCTTACATTAATTGCGGTAAAAGATTTTTTCTAGGATCATTTGGTATGGTGTGGGTATGCAAAATTTAATTTTGCGAACTCGAAAGTGGGGGGGGGACTACTTTTGGGGGGCCAATAAACCTCAAAATTTTCGGACTTTTTCCAGGTTTTTATTTATAACTAAAAAACGGTCCATATTATGTAAAAAATATATCTATAGTAAATTAAAGAGGACAAAATCTCGCGTTGATTAAAAAAACAAAGTTCAAAATTTGTCCAGTAGTTCCATTTTTAGGGGGATCCAAAAAACAGCAAATTTTTTCAACTTTGCCAAATACTGTGTTTTACCCATTTTCAATGTGCTGTAACTTTCCAACATCAAACTTTATCACTACCCCCCTTCCTAAAAGTTGTAGAGCATCAATCCCTGAATTCAAAAAACACCGATTTTTCTAAATTGAGCTGATTTTGAAATTTTGTCAACTCATAAAGCAAAATTGGGGAAAACCTTAAATTCACACAATCAGGGTTTCGCTCTTTTTCGATGTCTATGAGTCCGGGAATCAATTATTTTTATAACGAGTATTTTACACAAAGTGACGGACTCGCTATGGGCTCCCCACTATCCAGCATCTTGTCAGAGATATTTTTAAATTACATTGAAAATGAATACATCTTCGCAACTTTAAACCAACATAAAGACAGAATAATATCTTACCATAGATACGTTGATGATACCATCATTCTATTTAACGGTAGTAACAGACAATTGCAACTTTTAAATAATTTCATGAACAGTATGCACCCTAACTTGCATTTCACGATGTAACCGGAAACCAATGAAAGTCTTAACTTCCTCGACTTAACCGCCACTAAAACACACGACGGAATCTCTTTCAAGATCTACAGAAAACCAACGACTTCAGACCTGACGATACACGCAACTTCCCATCACCCGCAAGAACAAAAAACAGCCGCATACAATAGCTTTGTTCACCGGCTCTTAACAGTACCCATGTCCCAGGACGATTACAACGAGGAGTTACAAACCAATAAATACATAGCCGTGACTAACGGGTATGACGTGAACATGGTTTGAATTATTTATATTTGATAAAGGGTGTGCAATACCACTCGAGTAAATGCAGTCTAGGCCTTACCTAAACATTTTTCCGATTAATTTACAAATATTGAAATAAAAAAAAATTATCAAAATGAATTACATCCTATGTTGCTCAGATATGGTGTAGCTTTTCATTAGTAAAACTATTTTTTCAATCAGTTCAGTAGTTCCAGAGTTGTATTACACAATACAAACAAACAAATTTTAAATCTTTATAATATTAGTATAGACAAACAAACAAATGTTACCTCTTTATAATATTAGTATAGATACGTCATTAAAAAAAGGTGTGTACATGCGATATTCAAGTCTTCAATATGCAATATCTTCAAGGATGATTCAAATCATAAACTAGATACATTTTCTAGTGTGGTATTCCACACCCTTAACCAAATTTAAATTTGAAAAAAAACAACTAAAATACATTTAACAACTTACATTTAAACCATACTGAGTCAAGACCGACGAGCATAGTGCATTATTAATAGTTTTAAATCTGTTGGTCAAAGCATCACAAGAACTGATCAAGGGAAGTAGTACAATCAGTTGGGGTATTCTGGTCCCCAGCGTGGGCACTAGGTAAATCAAGTCGGTATCCTCTCCTCGACAACGACATGAACGCGATATTCATGTGTAAAACTGTAAACAAAACCACCACCACCACGATCACCGGATAAAATTTACACTTCTGCGATTCCTTGTAATTTGTGTTCAACACTTTCATCCTGGCGTCGATCTTGTCCATTATTTTTATGAAGAGTATAAAACGGTTTCTGGCTACTAAGTACGCGAGAACCACTGACCAACAACGGAAAATTACAATCAATACGGAATAAGATTGGTAATGTTGGTATACAAACTGCCTGAGAAGATGAGGTATCGGAATCAGTGTTCCGATATAAACGCAGAGGGTATGCAAGTCCCTCCAACATAAAAACGGATATTCCCTGTAAATACTATCCGAGTTGAAAACATCGCTCATTGGATACAAACAGAAAATCATATTTGTCAAGAGAGCGTACTTAATTTCCTTATGAAACATGTTTGATTGTTCACCGTAACAAAGCGCTACTATCGTTATATTTCTCTGCGCCTAAAGGTTGAACCGTAGTGATGATTGGTAATAAATAATTCATACAGTTTTAGAATTATTAGAAAACTGACAGGGCCTTTTCAACGTGATTTCATTTGTAATATTTGTATGTGCTGTTGTCAATTTAATTATGTAATAGACTAAACAGATTAAATGGTGAGTTCGTTGTCTCTGCTCCACTCCCCCTAGGGAATGTTACATTGAAAATTATAGTTTTAATATATATCATGTAGGTTTGTAGGTTAATAATTAGTTTTTGTAAGGAATAGTTTTAAAAAAATTCAAAAATATAAAACTTAACTTTTTTTTAAATTTTAACATAGGTAAAAAAACATTTAAATTCAGAAAATTTGCATATTCATTTTGAAACTGATATTCATTTAAAAAAAAGTACTTAGTATTTTTCATTGTTTCGTTATTTTAAAGAGTAGTTTAAACACACATAAATCTACCTACGTGTGTGGAAAAACACCTGCATTATAAGTGGACAAATTCCAATCTTGTAGTACAAGTAGCTATTTATTTAGAAATATATATTTTTGAGTAAAAAATACGGAAATTTAAACTTTCGAAAAACTGCGATTGAAATAACGCTTGTCTAGTACACTGCATTGACACATATAACTGGGTAATTAAAGTTTTAAATGTGTATACATCACATCAATAATTTCCTCTATACATAGGTCTATATCATTAAGCAGTTGGACTTGAAATTCGGCCGTTGAATTGTGAACACACACACACACACACACATATATATATATGCAATATGTAATGACACCCCAAAACGTGTTCTAAGGACTTTGATCTTTGCTCAGTAACTACTCCCGACCTTAGATCTTCCCATAAGAGTCACTGCAATAGCTAATCTTTATTATGGATATTCGATAAAAAAGTAAAATATAGAACATTATTTTTTGTTTTAAACCTTTATATCAATGATTATTTATTGAATTAACTTTTAACTTTTCAGGAATGCAATAAATAATTTAAATTTATTTATTTTCTCAGTACTTTTCCATTTGTTTACCAAAAAAACCTGACAAAACTAAAAAGTCGGTTAGAAATACGACCAAAGAAATACAGGTGATTTTTTTAAGTGGGCCACCATTGCATTGGTATCTCAGAAACTATAAAAGTTACAACACACATTAAATGGGGGATCTTCTCTACTTTTCCCTTGCATTAAAAATACAATATTAAAATTTCCAAAAACTCCGTAATTTTCCCAATATGGCGGAAAACTTAATTTTTTCAAAAGGAAACAAATATTTTTTATTTTGCATTTCGATTGGACAAACACAAATTTAAGACATTTTTAATCTCTTGTATTTTTTCCTAAAGCCAACCGTTTATGTGAGACAGTCTCTCAAACATTTTCTATTTTACTACACATGTGATTTTTTTTAATGGGGCCACCATTGGGATCTCAGAAAGTATTAATTTTACAGCAAATTTTAAATGTGGAACCTTTCCTTTTTTTTTAGAGAGAAATTAAAAAATATATAGTTAAATATTTCTACATGGCCGCCATTTTCCAATATGGCGGTCAAGTTTTAAATTTATTACGGAAACCCCTATTTTTTTAGTGATTTGCATTTTACATGCAATTTAAAGACTTTTTTATTCTTGGTGATTTTTTGATAAACATAACCGTTTAACCACTAGGAGAGCTAAAATTTCAGAAACTCTTACTTCAACAATTAATTATTAAAGAGGCATGTTTTACCAATTTCAAACAATAAAATTTATCTCAAAGGGCAATATTTTGTACAGTGGAATGTTAAAAAGCTGTTGCAATTTCACAAATACTTTATTTTATACAAAAAACGTACTTAAATTCTGTTTAAGTAACCTCAAGTAGAACTATTTTAATGATGGAAAATTGTGAAAAAGTTCCGAATATGAAATGGTTTAAAAGGGTATAGCATAGCAACACTAAATGAAATTTTGATTTTTAAGAATAAAACTGTTGATTGATGGTATGAAAACTCTTCATCAACAAATCAAGTCCCTCAGTTCAAACGAAGGGTCTAAACTGTTTATTTTGGTCGATTTACATAATGCAAGGGTGGTTTGAGACACTCTGTGCACCTTGTAACATTATCTCAAACACTTTAATTCATTTGTATAAAGACATGTTGACGTCATCAACAACTCAATAGTCAAACAAATTAATCGTATGTTAACTCCACGGCCCTGGTTCAAATATGCTTTTATACCAACAATGTTGATTTTAGAGACTCTGGTCCATATTGTTAAAGAGCTTATTTGAGTTTTGGGTCGTCCATGATGGAATGTTTATTACAATCTGGTCTGGTATGCCCTGAAAAAGTTTTATTTCTAGCCTAATGGTCTCAGACACTGCATGTTTATCAGAATATTTCTTATCTGACACGAATAACTTTTGGTATTTATGTTATAATAGTTCTCCTTTGGTATGTTATTGTTGTTGAACTTTTGAACGAAATACGGAAAACTCAATGGACAAAGTATGGTATACATTTTTTCCTAGTGAAGATGTGAGAAAAACATACATGTATTACATTTCAAAATGATCTGTTAGAAGCATAAAATAATAAAAGCTACGAAACAAAAAATCCAATCTTAATGTTTTGACTGCAAGGTCAAGTTATGCCCAGAAAGCGATTTTTACAGACGTCAGCAAATATATAACTGCACAGTTAGAATCATTTCCAAACTATAATAATTGAAAAGCTTAAGTATTCCCAACCCGTTTATTAAATTCATAAAAAATAATACATTATTAGTTTTTGAATGTTTTTGTTGGTTCGAAAAGCTGTAGTTAATTTTTTTAAAGTTTTTGAGACTATATATTCGGTAGTACGTTTCCGTACTCACAGACTATGCAGATGTTTTTTCACGGGGTTTTAAAGATAGTATCTAATTTTTAAAAAAGATCAATGTCATAAAATTGCAACCAAATTATAAAATCGCCTCTTTTTATATTGTCAATCTTTATACAAACATACCCCTCCACGAAACAATATATATTCTGAGAGAATGCCTCACTGAATCAAACATTTTAGACACAGAAATAATAACCGAATTGATCGACATTGTATCGGTTATATTGAGCCAAAACTACTTTACATTCGACAATAAATATTATATCCAATAAGAAGGTTTAGCTATGGGTTCGTCACTCTCGGGTCTAATGGCGGACATCTATCTGAACCCTTTCGAAAACAAATACTTCCTATCAAGCCTAAATAAAATGCACAACCAAATAATATACTAGTAGTTCTGTGAACAGTAGACCTCGCTCGTTGAAATAACAAAGGTGGTTTTGAGCTTAGGTTAAAAATAGTGTGCCAGTAAGGAAGTAAGCACAAGGTTTAGCCAGTGAAACATTATTTTACAATTCCCGCGATTCCGATATTTCTAGTTCTCGTTTTTATTTCTTTTCTTGAGCTTTAACTGCTAAAGATTTTCTTTTAGAGGCATTGTGTTTTATTTAGGTTAATAATGCGTAAGATAGCTAAAAATATCACGTTATAGAGGGACAACATACAATTAAATATTTACATACTTAAATAACTCAAACTTAACAATGTATCATAAGTTAACTTAAGTTCCATATCATATTCCAATATTAAAAATAATGAAAACAAACGATGTGAAAACGTCGTTATAGTGATCTCAATCCATGTACCAACACTTCCCACGGTGTCCTACGGTCATTTTTTTGCATGTCCTTTATCGCCCCGAGGTTTCATTTGTTTCATCTCATTTTGTAATTCAAGTAAAGCTAAGTCAAATACTTTTATGAAATTTACAATGATAATTTACAGGTATACAGTTCAATTCTTTGATTTATCCTCTAACACTTTCTTATAATAATATGTCATTTTTGGGCAAATGATATATTCCTAAATTACTATTCAAAACAGGCCTAGTTTTGTTAGCAGTCTTGTAGTAGGAACAAAAAAACTGGTGTTTTCAAAATAATAAATTTGAAATTGTTAAATATTTGTATACAATAATATTTAGAACTAAATTACGAAACTTTTTTACATTTATGAAAAAAAATACAATACTTTTTACTACTTTTTATGTAGGCCTAAAGTTAAACATTTTCCTTTCGTTACTGAACGTGATTGTTTCTTGAGCTAATAACTTTCTTAATTTTACTTCGATCATTTTTTTTACTGGCATATATGAATTCTTTAAACTTTTATCTACAAAAAAGCTATGGAACAATTTTGAATTGGTTTAGAATAAACGTATAAAAACATGGTTTAAATACAAAAACTTGGACGATTTTTAACAAATTCGAAGTTTACGTCCATTTTGTGAGCTTACCGTTAGAGATACGGAAAAAAATCAAGAATACAATTTTGTTTAAAATTTAATTTTCTTTAAGCAAAATGCTATTAGTTTTTAAATTCGACTTACGGTTAAACCACAAACTGGCTTTGGAAAAAAGCTTACACTTAGAGAAACGGTCCGGCCGCCATTTTTATTTTATTTAAGGGGTTAAAAATGAAAAATGGAAAAAAACCGTATATATACATGGCTCGGCGTAGGAATAAGGAACATTCATGCAAAAAATCATCAAAATCGGTCAAGGCGTTTGGCCGTAATCGTGAGACAGACACACAGACATACAGACACACAGACACACAGACGAAATGCTGAACGGTCGAGTTAAAACAGAGACCTCGCTTACGCTCGGTCAATTATGCAAGATATGTTGATGACAAATTTGTTATTTTCAATGGAACAAGTAGACAGATAGAAAATCTAACAAACTACATGAACAGTATTAAGAGTTATATGAAATTCAGTTATGTGAAAAAGAAATGGATGCAAAACTAAATTTCCTGGACTTAACTGTAATAAAGCAAAAAGACAGATTCCAATTTACAGGAAACCCACAACCACAGACATCACAATACATTCCACATCGCACCACCCCACGTTTAAAAAACAGCCGCCTACAACAGTATGTTACATATGCTAATTACAATCCCACAGGGAGGAGCTGAATACTATTAAATATATTGCCATAGCCAACGGTTATAAGATATCTATGATAAACACCTTCTCAAATAAAAAACAGAATAAAAACAGTCAATCTTTAAAAACCCATTAAAAAACCACCTGCATAGAATGTGAATACGGAAACGTACTACCGTATAGTCTCAACAAATTAAAAAAAAATAACTACAGCTTTTTGAACCAACAAAAACATTCAAAAACTAATAATGTATTATTTTTTATGGATTTAATAAACGGGTTGGGAAAACTTAAGCTTTTCAATTATTATAGTTTGGAAATGATTCTAACTGTGCAGTTATATACTTGCTGACAAAAAATCTAAAATTTTTGATTCGGTGAGGCATTCTTTCAGAATATATATTGTTTCGTGGAGGGGTATGTTTGTATAAAGATTGACAATATAAAAAGAGGCGATTTTATAATTTGGTTGCAAGGTTATGACATTGATCTTTTTTACAAATTAGATACTATCTTTAAAACCCCGTGAAAAAACATCTGCATAGTCTGTGAGTATGGAAACGTACTACCAAATATAGTCACAACAAATTTAAAAAAACATTACTACAGCTTCTCGAACCAACAAAAACTTCTTAGTAAAAAACCAACTAAATATTTGAAATATAAAACTGGGATTTACAAGCTAATTTGGGAAGAATGTAATTCGTTCTATATAGGGCAAACACGAAGAGCGTTTCCTCAGAGGTTCAAAGAACATCTGCCCAAAAAGAACATACATGGCAATAAATTGAATAATGCACGCCATCTGATAGAGACGAAAACCATTTATATGAAACCAATTCAATACCATTGCATACGTGTAAAAAAGGCAAAATTATGGATGCTATCGAGAAGTACGAAATAAACAAATCGTTTAAAAACAACGAAAACCAACTCATGATCGACCATCTGCATTTCTCCTCGAACAAGCTGTTTGACATGGCTATCAGTATACAAGATAACTTGCTTGCTAACAAACGTCACCGGATGGTTAATTAACATTGTCATGACAGTTGACCTTGGACCACCATACAGGATGCATCACACGCGAAAAAATGTTTTTAAATGTTCACAGTGTTTGTGTTTATGTGTTTTTAATGTAATGTTTGACGACCTCACAAGAGTGATATGCGTCTGATGATGGAGTAAATTTACAAAACGCAGTTCTGGTGGCAATGGTGTTGCAATTAGTGTTCATGAGGATTGTGTTCCTTAGTCCAACCCCAGTGAGCTAGTTCCACAAAGAGGGGGTGGGGCGTTTTCTTGAAGCGTGTTGCTGCTAACTCGTATTTCATCATAGCTTCATCATTCATATCTCTTGTCATTCGCAATATCATAGCACGTGAGTAAATCAATTTAGTGGCTATAACTTTTGTGACACCAGCCTTTAAGTTCCTAACATTTACCTTATACTGTACACTACCTTTGGAACTTTATCCCAAAACCCTGATGGCAAACGAGATTCATATAGCTTCATTGACTGCGTGCCCAAATGTACAGAAGAATCTACGTTAACATTTGACAACGTTGAACTGGAATAGATGAGTTGGAGTGTGATAGACGTGAGGTGGCCTTAAAATGGACGTGAAATATACAAGGAATAAAAGTTAGTTGAATATAGAATGGGTGTTAGATGAATTGGAATTGATGTGAGTTGGAGTGGGGAGGACGTGAAATGGCCTTAAATTGGGCGTAAACTATACGAGGAATAACAGTGAGTTGAACTGGAAAGGATGTGAGTTTAAGTGAGATGAACTTGAGATGGCATTAAATTGGACGTGAAATATACGAGGAATAAAAGTTATTTAAACGTAGAGTGGATGTGAGTTAAACTGGAATGGATGTGAGTTGGAGTAGGGTCGACGTGAGATGATCTTAAATTTGACGTGAAATATACGAGGAATAAAATTAAGTTGAACGTGGAATGGTTGTGAGTTGAACTGGAATGGATGTGAGTTTGAGTGG
>JAGFPH010006608.1:47522-65325 GCA_018207615.1 Philaenus spumarius
TGACTGCTCAATTGAGTGGTCATAGAGCTATAAGGATATAGCTATAGGATTTGGCCTAAACTACTCAATTGACAACGCTACTTTGTATTGAATATTTTACCCACTAAAAATCATCCAATCGCAACATAACAAAAACCGTTGGAAAGAAAATGATTTAAAATTTAATTTTTGTATCTAACATTTTTTTTCTAAAACGTATATTTAAATATGTAATCATCGTTTAAAAATTTTAGTTTTCTGCAAACGTTTTTCCGCACGTGAAATACGAGCAATGTAATAATTTTATACTCTACTTTGTCACTTACTTCTCTAAAGCTGAATGGCGCTCGGCCGGGATATTTTGACAATAATATAGAGATACCTTTGGATTCGTCAAGATTTTAACTTTCTAAAACTGCCTTCCAATCAAAAGTCACTTTTATAGTTCCAAAGATATGGAATTGTCTATAAACCTTTGCAATTGGACAGATTTCAACCAATAAAACAGCACATTTTGCGTTCGAGATATCTCTTATAATTCGAATTATTTTAATAGGCTTTTTTATGTCTATTTATAGAACAAAGTTCAATCTTTCATTTTGTGTAAAGCAAACTATATTTGACTCGTTAGATATTATTCAGACAGTAGTTGAAAGTACAGACTTATACAGAATTCATACTACGGCTGTTTCCAAGCTTTTCAACCGTCCGCTTTTTTGAATTTCGTTTGTCCGCACGAGGTTTCATTTGTTTCATCTCATGTTGTGATTCAAGTAAAGCTAACTCAAATACTTTTATGAAATAATAATTACATGTATACAGTTCAATTCTTTAATTTATTCTCTACACTTTCTTATAATAACATTTTATTTTTGGTCAAAGGATATATTCCTAAACTAGGGGAGACCCCTGCGTGCTCCGCACGCCAACCCCCAATGGTACCTTATAAAAACATACGTTATGTTTTATTTATAATGCAGTTTAACCCATATGTCTAATTTAGATGGCAGTGAATTAAAATAAACAGTATATACCACAGCTGTGTTAGTTTAATAGCAGTCAAATGTTTTGATTTTTACGTCTTTTTCACTCCATAAGATTAACATTGCATTTTTTTGGGTGCCCGTGGGTCAAAGCCCTAGAGGAAATACAAAAAACTAAGACATAGGTGCAAAACTACATTACCTAAGGAACATTTCCTGAAAATTTCATGGCTTAACTCTCTATAATTTGTCCGTACGGCGACCCACACACACACACACAGATTCTCAGTTTTATTTATAAGGATTACTATTCCAACTAGGCCTGTTTTGTTAGAAGTCTTGTAGTATTCACATAAAAACTGGTGTTTTCAAAATAAGAAATTTGAAACTGATAAATATAATTATACAGTTCTATTCGGAACTAAATTACAAACATTTTTTATACTTACAAAAAAAAATACAAAAAATGTTTACTACATTTTATATATGCCTAAAGTTGAACTTTTTTCCTTTCGTTACTAAACATTTTTGTTTCTTGAGCCAATAACTTTGTAAATTTTACATCAATCATTTTTTACTGGCATATAAAATTTGTTAGAACATTTCTCTACAATAAAGCTGTGGAACAATTTTGGATTGGTTTATAATTACTATATTTGGCGAATTTTTGAAAATATGCTTGCATACGCACCAAAATGGCTTGACTTCAGAAAAACGTTAGCATTAACAGTTCTAGGGTTAAATAAGTTTTCCAAAAATCACCATCTAGACTTAAATTATTTGTTTGTGTTGCATTGTTTCTCCTTCTTTCTCTATCCTTCTATCTCACACTTGATGAAGGGGCTTTGTTATAGTCTGGACTGCACCCAAATAAAGGTGATTAATCACTCTCCCATTTATCCTTCCCTCTATTTTTCTTACTCTCTCAACATCTCAATCTTTGTCTCTATATACACTGATATATCTCTTTCTCTGTCCTTCTCGCTCTATCTAAATATCCTTCTCTATCTCTTCTCCATCCTTCTCTCTGTGTTTATTTCTCTACCTCCTTCCATATCTTTCCCTTTATATCATTATCTTTCTATCCTTTTGTATTTTTCTATCTTTCTCCCCCTCTATCCGCCTCTCTCTCCCCCGCTAACCTTTTTTCTCCATCTCCTTTTATATCATTCCCTTTATATCCTTCTCTCTCAGTCTCTATCATTATCTCTCTTTCCATTTAAATCCTTCCCTTTATTCTTCTTTATCTCTCCCCATCTCTATACTGTCAACATACACTAGTAACTCTCCTCCTCTCTTCTTCTACCTCTTTCCCTTTCTATCCTTCTCTCTCCTCACCATCTTTCTCCCAAGCCATCTCCCTCACACTCTCTCTCTACCTTCTCTCTCCCTCTTTCTCTATCCTTGTCTATCCCTGTCCTTCTTTCTCTCCCTCTATTCTTCAATTGTGTTCTTCTTTCTCTCTCTTTCCTTTTGCATCTTTCTCTCTCTCTCTCTCTCTCTCTCTCTCTCTCTCTCTCTCTCTCTCTTTCTCCATCTCTATCCATCGTCCTCTCTCTGATGTGTCACTCACGCTCTCTCTCCCCTTCTTTCTCTCTCTATCCTTCAGTTTCTCTCTCCTCAGATTATTTTATGGCCATAAGGACTATACTCCAATCGATTAACAACGCCAATTGAAGAACACATCAGATGGCAATGAAACCACTTGTCAGCGGAAACGAAACCAACTTCAAGCAAATAACTCTAGCCATGCCTAAACCGGATACACGACATTAAACAGCGCCATCTTGTGTTTGGAGACAGTAAAACTGTGATTTACATGCATTCCAACTGGTCACACGGACACACCTGATCATTCCCACAAGCATAGGGTAAAGGGTATTCGCCCGTTATCGCAACAAGGGCAACATAACTAGTTTCTTGCTATTATGAGTTGCCAATGCCAAGGTGAAGGTTATAGAACCGGTTTTCGTTTATCTTTTCACGTGTAGCATTAACATTTCTTGTAAGAAGGTTTGAGACGTGCATTTTATTTAATCCGTGAAATTTACAAACAAGTGGTTGAATAGAGTTCGTACGGCGCGTCCAGACTTTGTGTAAGTGTTCATCTTATCATATATATATTAGTAGCGAACATGAGAGCTCTACAACAGAGTTTCCGCCGCACTTTCGTAATTCATTTTCCTGGCTTCTCCAGATTATTTTCTCCCTTCTCTGACCAACGTAAGACATATTTTGAAATTAGTTTACTACAACATTTGCATTACATTCACATAATTTTCTATTGCTAACCTTTCTGCCTCCTCCTCTTTGAAGCCACACTCTTTAAATCACCGTATTTTTAGTACAATAAACCATTACAGATTTAATTTAAAATAAGCATTGTTTGCTACGTGCTAGGTATTGTACATCTTCAG
Organism: Philaenus spumarius; assembly: GCA_018207615.1. Taxonomy (NCBI): domain Eukaryota; kingdom Metazoa; phylum Arthropoda; class Insecta; order Hemiptera; family Aphrophoridae; genus Philaenus; species Philaenus spumarius. Next base: position 50,902 of record JAGFPH010006608.1, read on the forward strand.
TTTTTAGTGTTAATAGCATGAAAATTAATATCAACAATATACTCAAAACTTAGTGCTAAATATTAAGAGGATATTTCAGAGGAGTACATGTTTGTTCACTTTTCAGTGTTTAAATTCTCTGAGTCTATTTAACTGAACCTACGCCATAGTTTCTAAAATCAGCAGACTCACTCAATCCTGAAATATATGTTTAACATATTACTAGAACAAACTCACTGGAATACTAGAACAAATAATGTAATTAAAGATAAGGCGTTTGTTGGAATTAATACATCCAGGTTAGATATTTTGCCCACAGGTTCTTTTTATCATAAATATTATAGAAATAATCTACGAAGTTTATAGTCTTTAGTTAAAGGTATTGATCTAAGCAACAAATTTTACTTTTAATGTCTATTAGAAATGTTGGCCAGTCTTCCTTTATTACTTTTCAAACCGCGTTTTTTTACCTTTTCACCCAAATAACTATTTCCCAAAGTCACGAAAGAGGTGGGCGCAACATGCAGGTGATGCCCTAATTTACAATTTCCTAATATTTTATAAAAATTGCATTCACGAATTTTTTGTGTTCCAGTTTTTCTATTTAAGTTTCTACCATGACTTTGAGTTTTTCTTATTTTTTCTGAAGGGGCAGAAATGCTTGATTTTTTAAAAGCATTCTTATGCTAAAAGAACTTTTCTACCAAATTTTAAGTTTCTAGCATGACCTACATTTTTTTAGTTTGTTTTTTTACTTATATATAACACGAAATCTAAAGCCCTTAAAAGGTCATATGGGGTATTTATAAAAAGGTATTCTCTTAAGCTACAACTGTCCTATTTAATTTTTGTTTAAAAAAAATCACCGTTTACGCGCTAATGCAAAGAAAAACAGTTTTCTATAATGTTTTTAATAAAAATAATCTGTATGCAATATATCTTGTAGCGTTCACAAAAACCTTACACTAACATAATGCAAAATCATCAATCTTGGTGCATTGTGGGAGCATACCCTTTCAAATAGTAGGGGTTGCCTGGCAATTAGTGCATAATTTCACCACATCACTGCGCAGTAGGTTTTTCTTCTAGAAAAAGCAGAAATTATGACAGATTGAACGCTTAGCCATTTTCTTCTCTTCAGTCGACATCTCTTCGTTAGAGAGTCACACAGTTAGTTATTTTTAATTCAAAACGCACAAATAGCAAAATACTAAATTCAATTTCAGTTAGAAAATTCTTATAAGTTAAGATGCCTCAAAATTGTGCTAAATATCTACAACACCAGGTAAAACGAATTTATTATTTGATTTGGTTTAGAAGCTAGATATCTGAAATTTTCTATAAATAATACTTCTTGTTAAAATCAATTATAACATGTTTTCTGTAAGTAATTAGTTTTAGCTTTATAGTGATACTAAAAATAGCCTAATGATAGCCTGAGGACATATCGTTTTCAAATAACCTTAAAGTTAACTGTTTTAAATAGCCTTATTTTATATTTTGAAATAGCCTAAGGACATATCATTTTTCTCAATAACCTAAATTTGAACTAATTTGAATAATCTTGATCAATATAAGGTACATTTCCAACTGCGACTTTTTATGCTTTAATAGTGAATATTTCAAAGCATATTTATACAAAGTTACTGTCTAAATAAGGCAATTTTAATAGATTTTTAATATACAAAAGCATAGTGATAATTTTATTACAGAATGATTAATTTGAACTGTAAACTTTACCAGTTTTATAAAGGCAAAAGAAAGAATGATTTAATTAAATCTAATGTCTTGGTGTAGTATGCCACATGGTCAAATTGTGCAAGATGAAACCAATTACAACAGGAAACGCACTACAGCTGTAGTTTGCTGTAGTTCAATATCAAACACGCTCAATGTTCCTCTTTTAAGTTCCTTAAGCCATACTAATTCCTGTATTGTATTTTTATCTACAGTATATCTGGTCCAAGTTCCTGAATATGAAATGATTGCTTCATTTGGCTTATACAAAAAAAAACTACCAACCTCGCACCAGCTGTTGCTACAAACTCCAACATTGCTCATCAATAAATGCTATAAGTTATTTGTTTAACTGGTTACACTATTCAAAACCTATGAACAGCAACGTTTTTGTCCATATATAACAGGCTCATAATTGATTCTTTTATTTTCTGAACTATGTCATGTGTAATTTAGCCTAAATTAAGTTAGCTTTAGTTTATATACATATTTTCGTAGGGAGGAGCAAGGTACCTAATTTTCATTCTTTCAGACCTCCAGGGTCTAATTTCCAAAATTCCAATTTTTTTAGTGTCGATACAAATAACAAAAGATATAATAAATCAAAATTCTCTTTATTTTATTTTGTTTATTATTTCAGGAATTATTTTTTTTACTATACAAAATATGCGCATATTTATAAGTTAAACGTTGGAAATCTATTTAAACAAATATATATATATCAAATAACTAAGTACATTAATACACTTTGTATGTATTTCTTAAATTTGTGTGTATCAGTAACTTCACGTTTCTATATTTTCTTTGATGTTAACCATGTACTTATGTTGAATTAATTAGTTGTCATTTAAAAAGGGGTGGGTTTTCTTTATTTTGTTTGTTCTATAAGGGAGGGGTTTTCATTTCTTTTTTTATGTATTGTACTTAATTAATTTCAGGGGCGCATCAATTTTATACATATAATTTTTTTTTTAACTAAGGGCGTATATTTTTTTGATAATAAACGAATTGTTAATTACACCATTTCAATTGTATTTTTTTGTCTTTGCCTGTGAAAGAATATTTCAGATATCTCGTTTTCGTCAGCTAATTTAAGCAGGTTGTCACTTAGTAAATTTTGGACTAAATTTTTTGTCGAATACATGTGCTGTCTTTAGGTTAGGTCCAGTTCGACTTACAAATTAAATTTTCTTTCGTCAGACGACACAATCTCATCTTGGTGAATTAATTCCAATGTAAATTTTATTTTATCTGAACTATGTAGAATAAATATTACTACTATACAGAACATTTTATTTAAAAACCCCGAAATTTCGAATCACCTCATTTGGTTACATAAAATTTTTTTAAATATTCTTTATCACGGGTGGGGTTTTGTATCAAAAGTAAATTTTTCAGTACGTTTTAGACATTTAACACAATGTTGTAGATTTCTTTATGGGAAAAACTTCTTGAACAGCTTGTGTTAAAAAAAACTGGAGCAAAGAAAGACTCACCTGGGGTTCAACGAAATGGAACAATTTTCTCTGGCTTTTTAAAAGTTTCCTGATTTACCGTGACTATTTTGCATTTCCCTGGCGCGCTCTCCCTTCTCCTGGCCACAGGAACCCTGTATAGTTATAATAATTCGTATGTAGCTAGCAGTAACTCTTAAGTCACAAGATCATACCACTTGAGAAATGAACAATGACCGCTTTCGATTTGTCTTCCTTCACTTAAATACCTTTCCACTCCCAACAAAACAACACACGGTATTTAGTAGTGCAGCTGTTTAACTGTCAATCCATCAATTATGTCTCAGTTTGTGGTAGTATAGCCAATTAGTCCAGTGAATGGCGAGTTTCCGCTTGAAATTATTTCGGAAAAGACTGGAGCATGTACAATTTTAGTAATTCCGGAATTTCTGAAGGAACAAAAGCGACCTAGTGCAGATGCGAGCTTTAACCCCGGGGGTGAACATCACCCCTTCTTTGGGGTGGAAATTATTATATTCAAAATAACTACAGGAATCGGTAGAGTAATGAGTTCCAAGCAAAACGTTTCCTATAAAGTTATTTCGATAAGTCAATACTTTTTTAGTAATTCATAATGTAATATATTGGTTTTCATTTGAGTTAATCAATAACTCCAAATCCTTATGTTTTGTCAAATAATCTGTAATAAACCAAAATTAAGGATATACAAAAACATAAAGATTCGTTTATTTAAAGTCTCAGTGGGTGATATAAGATCAGAGTTATAGCTGGTTGAAGGTGACTTAGCTAAGTTAAAGATAATAACAGTTTATGAACATACAATATTGTTGAGTTTACATTGTAGATATAGGATGCCTGGTTGAACAAACCAATTTTTACATATAAATAAAAATTGAGCTTGACTTTGTGAAAAGATATACTTGATAGAATAAATTTTGAACACAAAATCTAACAACTAATACGTTTATTAACTCAAACGCGTTTCAACGAAAAGTCGCCATCTTTAGTGATGCACGAGCTACAATAGTTAAACTATAACTAACCTAACAGTGCTTCATGTCCCGTATTTATACAGAATTAAAAGGGGCGTGGCTTAAGACTACGTTACATTAGTAGGGCGTTACCAATTATTATCTCGCGTTATTATAACTAGCCTAACATTAACTATATAACTAAACAAGTTACTAACCTAATAGTAATCTCAAACAATATATTATTTTTATATTAAAATTATGTATGGGTCCTAATTCATTATTTACAATTATTTTATTACGTTTATTAATATAAAAAGTATCTATTGTGTTAAATTCAGTTACATTTTTGAATAATACAGATTTTTCTATTTCAAAATGATGGTTCTCATCAAAACAATGTTTAGCCATGGCAGATTTGTCTGGCCTATTGTACTTTATATGGGAAAAATGTTCTTTAATTCTTGTCTTCGTGCTTCTTTTGGCTTGGCCTATATATTCCTTCGGACACACTACACAGTTTATACAATAATTCCAGATTTGTCCAGTTCTTGAATTTTATCTTTACGAATTCAGAACAATTTACCAAGATTACTTTCAGCTGACATAGCTACATTTAAATGTGCATATATAGCTAGCGATTTTTTTTAACAGTATGAGACAATGGTGGAGCAAACGTTGTTTTGACCGATCGTTGTTGGAATTTTTTGTTTTCCAGAGTAGATCTCAATCCCTAATTTTCTTCACCATGTTGTTTATTAATTCTTTACAATATCACCCTGTATATGTGATCGCACTCTAGCGGCCGCATTTTACGTCCGATTTTGTAAACACTTTGGTCTTCTAAGTCGCTCGGACTAGTTCGTTAACCAAAAATATCAAACAACCGGAAACAGGTTTATTGACCGGAAGTGACATTTTTTAAATATTTTATATACTAGATTTTAACTTTTGAGGTTTGATCTAAAATAATAAAAACGGGAGATTATTTTGCACATTTAGATTTTTTTTAAAGCCCATCTGGTTCTCCCAAAATCGATCGAAACTTAAAATACCGTAAAAATACCCGGTTTCAATACACATAGGGCAGCTTTGCTGACCCACGGCCGACGGTAATAATGCAAATGGAATTGGTTTGTTGCAAACGAAGCGACGAAGTCCATAATCCAAGAACACAAGATCGATGTGCTCACTCGCAAAGCAAGTTTTTCCGCTGTGATTATTTTATTTAATTTATCGCCTTCTTGAGTAGACCAATTTCCCAAATAATTCGTTGAAACCCAAAAACATATAAACTTAATTTTGGAAATTAACTCTATTCTCGTCATCGTTTCAGCTGCGTGATCGAATTATGAATTTCCCTAGCAACAGATAGTTCGTTCGATATCAGAAAAGTACGGCGCGTAAAGAAGTACACCTATGAATAGTTGGACTGAAGGCGACAGACAGACATACAGAGGTTATTTGTACCGTTTTGACACAGTACCCCAAAAATAATCAAAATGAGACGTTGGACACGTTAAGCTGTATATTACTGGTCACATTGAATGCTTTGGATAGGCACTAATTAACAGGTTCACCCTGAAACTGAAGGTCTTGCGATGACAGAATGTCGTCTGTTGTTGGACTTCGAACTAGAGTTTATGTAACATGTTTGCGACATAATGCGCCGTTTGACCTCAAACAATACATAGTTATGTGTTTGATTTGACCGTTGACCTACTTGAATTATTCTATTTTAATAAATACATGTTTTGAAACAACATACGCCTCTTAGAATTGCATTTTTTTTAAGGCAAACAATTAGGATTTGTTTATTTCAAACATCAGATATAGTAGGCTATATCGAAGCAACTGTAATTATGCATTTTTGTGGTGAAAATCTACTTTAGTTACCATTGACTGCTACGGCTAGGTTAAACTAGACGTAGGAAATTATACAGAGGGTGTTTAAAAAAGGTGAACGAATAATATATAATATAGCCATACAGATTTTTCTGTTAATCAAAATTAGGAATATATTTAATTTATTTAAGTTTTTATTACTTAAACATTAATTGTACATCACATCTTAATCATTTACAGTAAACACTTTACAATAATCATATGCCCTAAAATGCTCCGTTTTCCAGACGGAAAACAGCAGCTATTTTGTTTTTACTAAATAATTCCTATCTCTAGAAAAGTTTAACCGATTGATTTCAAGGCCTTTAATTATGCCGAGACATAATTAATTTAAATAATTCGATCATGCACCTATTTTTTATATTGGTCTCCTCACGAAGGCGCTAAATAGCTGCCTGTGTACGAAATATTCGTAATTTTTTTGCAACTTAGCCTCCAGCTCCAACTCACGCTCTGCCTCGTTCTGCTCGCGGCTGAAAACTTGCTTTGGGAGTCTGCATCCCGGCCTTGTGTACCAAATTTGATTAAAATCCGACGGAAAATGCGGCCATTAGAGTGCGAACACATATATACATATTTTAATGACAACCGAAAACTTGTTCTAGAGACCATGATCTGTGCTCATTTACTACTTCTGACCTTAAGACTAACTGCAACAGCTCATTTTTCCTATGGAAATTCGCTAAAAATGGTTTAAAGTTCCAGGCGGGCTTATAATACCTAAACAAAACATGTAGACACATTAAAGTTTATCCACTATTAGCGAAAAGAAGCAGTCTCTAATCCGAGGCAGCGTAACGAGGCAGCGCGTGAGCCTGGCCCGAAGACTGAAGTGCAAATACATTCTACTAATATGTTTCGTACAGCTTCGTGAGTAGACCAATTTCCTAAACTCATAACAGTTAAAGCCCTGAAACACATAAATTTGATTTTGGAAATTCACTTAACCCGCATCACCAGTTCAGCAGCGAGATCGAATTATTATTAGCTGTACCGAACTGGCTCAATCGCAATATAATTACAATAAGCCATAAAAGGTGAAATGAGACTTCGGAATCACAAAAAAAGTTTATTGTTTTGTAATGTAAGTACATTAATACGATAGTGCATTAAGTGATAGAGACCATTTAATCAAATTAAACTACAGTATATTATCACGTTTCAATGTTATTAATTAATGAACGCCATTATCACATACAGAACCTATATATAGGTAGGTTTAGTTACAAGCCTAAATGGTTTAATTACAGTTTAATTGATGCCATGCTGTAATCTGATAGGTTGTAGTAACGTGTTCTGTTTGCCTGATCGAATCTGAAACGTGACTTACTTTGTTAAAATATACTCTTCTCTGTGTTCAATTGATATTGACATTATTGAAGATTAAATTAGTACTTAAAGTAAAAATATATTATATAGTCATTGGGATTGAAATACAATACAATAGTTGTATTTCATGTTAAACATGTACAATTAACAATAACCCGATAGGTTATTAAAAATAATTTACAATTACAATTTATCATTTAAACTCAGTAAGGTAAATAACTTCTTTCAACCAATCATATATACATAATTTAAATTTACTTTCTGTACAGAACCTGGAGCTTATTAAATAGGTATCTTGATTGTCCGTGTGATTGTGTAAGCCTGATAAAAGGGGTAACCAAATCATATGTACATTTTTGTGTTATATTTGTGTATATCCTAAACAAATTAACGAACATTCTGTTTAGAATAGATTAAATTTGAGAAAATATATAAATTAGGGAGTTCTACATGACATTCTGTAATTTAGAGACCGGCACTATCAGATAAAACTGGCATAACTTACCCTTCGAATGTGAGACTTGAATTATCCCACAATCTGATACCATACATCAACAGTGGATGAAACAAACCAAAATTAGTCATCAAAGCTGACATTGTATCAAAGTTTTCACATTAAACATATTACCTCTAAAGTTTCTTACATAAATTACTTACATATGACTAGAGGCTCCGTCCCTGTTCGCTTTGCTCACCAACCCCGTCTACAACCTATGATGGAGCCAATGCAAACAGATTATTCTATACTCTGTTATTTTCACAGAAATGACGATTGAGTGGTGAAAAATCTTTACATAGCTAACTAAGACAGACACCGAAATAAACACAACCATCCCCAATAATTCGAATTGCAGCATGCGTTGTAATTTCACCATTAATATTTAATTAAATAATAAATTTAAAAACAAATTATATTCCAACTAAAGTAAACAACATAATAGGTAACACCAGATGTTTGACTTAAAATACAGTAAGCTTTTTGTTTGCTTTTAACTATCGAAAAAAACTGTTAGTTGTGAAGAATAATTATCCGATTATAAATTTGCCAAATCGGTTGCAACTAAACTTGGTTTGGTCCATTGTAAGCCAAACCTAAAATTATGTTAAGTTTTGTATTCAAATTAGATGTTTTATTTATAACTAGTGGACCCGGCAATGCTTTGCTATTGCCTAATTTGAAACTTTGAAAGCCTGTAATTCGTATCCCGTGTAATTCAACATCCTGTAATTCGTATTCCGTGTAATTCAACATAGGCCTAATGATTGTTACACATAATTAATAAAACAACTGATTTGAATCAAAAGTTTAATACAATTTAGGTTAGGCCTTTAAAACCTATGAAATATAATAATTCAAACATCTAATATTACAATTTAACATTATATTATTGTTACACATTATAAATAAAACAGCTTATTTGGACCAAAGGTTTAACACAATTTTAGGTTAGGCCTATTATATAAAATCAACACACTTTTTTTGAAAGAGTTTGGAATTATCACCATAGTAACCAGAATAACACATTAATAAATACGAATCAGCTGTTTCATCTTTTATATGGCTGCTTATGGGAGGGATGAATTTTCGCATTTTCTACCCTTTAAATTCAAAATTTTGCAAAATCCTTTCTTAGCACGCCTCTACATTATTGGACGGATGTACCTTCAAAATTTCAAGTTTCTAGCTTTAATAGAATCGGCTCTGCGTTGATCATCAGTCAGGACATTGCATTTTATATATTTATAATACGTAACAAAATGTTTGAACTAAATTATATTACATTAAGAATTTTTTGTAGATTTTGTTTGCTTTCAGTTTGTTAATCTAACCTAAAAAAAAATGCTGTTGGTTGTGAAGAATACACTTATTATAAATTTGCTAATTTGGTTGCTATGGTAATAAATCTAAACAATCATGTGCTACTATATTTTTTATCCATCTGTTTTATGAGTATTTTCCCTATTTTTACGATTTAATATGTAAATTTTGCAAAATTCTTTCTTAGCGTGCGTCAATGACCAATAAAAATATAACTTTAAATGTTTTAATTTTTTGTATCTTAAGTACTGCAGTTATTGTTTCACGCTGATTCTACATCAGTCATGACAAATCCGCTTAAATATAGGTCTATAGATTGCCAGGTGAGCTTATTATCAAAATACAATCCTAATAGTATTACATGTTCATTTTTCTATCGCCTATAAACTCTACTGCTGAGTAAAAACAGTATAAACTCAGTCTTACTATCATTTATCTTTAGGCGGTTTACATCAGCATTTAAATTTAGATTTTTCTACAGCATGTTTTAATAAAGCTTTTGACACGGAACGAATGTTTTAGCTTAAGGGGCCACAGACGATCAACTTGGTCGCCAACCTTGTTGTCAACCATGTTGTCGATTGATGCAACAGATGGCACGAGATGTTGACAGCCAAGTTGCCAACATCATTATATTGATGTTAAATTTTACTCTACCCACCAAATATCAAACATATTTGATCTTACCTCAACATTGTCGACAACATGGAATATCAACCACCAACCTGCCCACAGACGTTCAACACTGTCGTCAACATGGCATGTTGGCACCAAGGTTGGCGACCAAGTTGATCGTATATGGGCCAATTTAGACTGTTGACAGTGATTAAAAATATGAATGGTCCCAAAACAGAGCCGTGTGCCTAACTGTGTTTTCCACCAGCCACAACATTTGTATAAGACAGAATTAATAAACAGTATTTTTAAATTAATTAAAACTTCAATTAATTGAAACAGTTCTTATTAAACAAATAAACACAGTTAAATAAAAGAAATAGTTTTAACTGATAAGCATTTAAGCAAATTAACATTCAACATACCATAGCGATAGACCGATTCTTGTAGTGCGTGATTATTTCCGACGGAGTATCTTTTCCGACGGTTTCCAGGTAGAAAGGGATGACCCGGGTTAATTCCGACGATTTTATGCCTTTCTTTCATATTTTGTGAAGAAATACTCCAGTTGATTTATGGTTATGCATTTGGCAACGTTGCACATCCCGCTGCTAATAATAATAAAACTTCGTACTTACAAACATACTAAAATCATGAAATGATGAAGTACGGCTAGGTATAAGAATCTGTGCATCACTGGCCCACATACCGAAAGACGATATTGAAGAGGCATGGCTTTTGACAGCCGGTGGTGTTCCACAAGATGAAAAACTTGTTATTTGTTAGATTACTTTATTGAAGAATGGATTGGAAATGAAAATTTCGACATTTCCTTACAGAACCGTTTTTAGCAGCGTCACAGAACCACTAACGCGGGGAAAGGATGGCACAGCAAATTACAAAATAAAGTTAAGACTGCTAACACTTTTGAAGTTATAAAAATCCTCAAAGACGACGCTACAGAGAATAATAATACTTGGGAAAGTTGCCAGTTAGGTGGTTATTAGAAAAAATAAATATATATGGCTAGATGAAAGTATAAATAAGATTTTTGTTATTATTGTAAGGATAAGGACTTAAAAAATGTTTGTGAGATACTAAAAATGAATAGATACTAATTCTGAGCTTAAAACATAAAAATGTTACAACTGTGTGCATACCTAATAAGTAAAAACAAATTGTGGTAATACTTAAACCCATTCTACGTTGTCCAACGTTGCCAAATGTATAATCAACTGGAATACGTTTTGATAAAATATTAGGGGGACCTAAAACCGTCGTAAATAACACGTACCCTTTCCTTGATTAGTACCGGCGCCAGCGTGTTGAGCCAATATTCACATCTTTCCCTGATCGTCCAATAGATCAATCCAAAAATAGAACGGAAACCTTTGATACTGTAAGGATCAACAAGGAACTACTCTCCTCGATCAACGACCTTAATCTACCAGAAGAGATATTTAAAAACATTGTATAAAAGTCAAATTAATCAGTAATTGATCAATAATACACATTGTTTAACATAAATAATATTTTGTTTTGTACCGAATATAATTATTGAGAGTAGGCCTAGTAATAAAAATTGAGTTAAAATAAATACGAACATTTGTAATTATTGTATAACAGAACCCGTTCCAAAATAGTGTATCTGGCACGAAAGATACAGTTTGAAGAAATTTACGTATACCTTCGAATTGTACGCGAAACGACGTTACAACAGCTGTTTCCATAGGAGACTTAGCTATGATAAACTGGGAGCTTATATCTCACTATATCACTACTAAGCAGGCATGATAGACCGCCAAGCGTAGGGTACGTATAGCGATCAAATGAATAAAAAAAACTCCATTATTGCACACCATTAGAATCTAAGAAACCATTTTTCTTCCATTCTCAGTGTCCCAAAATATATACTTTTGTGCTGTGATTTAAAAAAAATGTATACTTACGTCGAGTATGGCATCATTTTAAACGTATTTTAAAATTAAATATTTGGAGAGAAAAGGGTTTGACTTCAAGGAATCGGTCCAAATAGTACACAATTTTTTTTTTTTTTTTTTTTTTTTATTTAATTTACTATTTTTTATTGAACAGTTACTGTATATTCTAAAATAACTATTTTATTCAACATTAGTAATGATGTGTCATTTCAAAAAAATTTCAACTTAGAAACAATTTCGTCATTTTTCAAAATTTCGCAAAATATAAACCCAAGAAATGTTTTCTACGCACATTGTCCCAAAAATTCACAATTTTAGGAAGGTACAATTTGGTATTTGAAATAAGTTTAAAATGTAAGCCTTAGTCAAGTTTTGCATAATTTAAAAAAGAAAAAACAATTTGAGAAACAAGGTTGGTACTTGGTCAAGTTTTAAAATAGCTTTGCAAAATGTTCTAAAACTGTTTTTTTCTCACAAAAACCAAGATTACCAAGATAAATGTTTAGGCATAAAACATTTTTAATTCCCAGAAATCCTTAAATTTTTAATATTAAAAGCTTCTGAAACGTTCCCTAATTGGGCTCCAATGCAGGGAAAAATTAACAACGTATACCTTGCAATCCAAAAATTTAAATACCGCTATTTTGCAATGGATGTGGAAGATGATTCATTATGATTAGCAAATTTCCATAGGAAATATGAGCAATTGCAGTGACTCTTTATGATGAGACCTAATTTCGGGAGTGGTCAATAAGCACCGATCATGGTCCGACGAACACGTTTTATGATGCCATTAAAACATATATATATATGTATATGTATATGTTCCATCTCTAACGGACCAATTTTACGTCTGATTTGGTCCTAATTTGGTACACACGTTGGGTTTCAAAGTCGCTCAGACTAGTTTGTTAAAAACAAAATTAAAAAACCGGAAGCACATTTTGTTGGCAAGAAGTAACTATTTTTTTCAGATTTTTCGTACTAGAATGGAAATTGTTTAATGTTTTATATATAAAAAAAATAAATATTGGAGATAATTTTTCTCATTTTGTTTTTTACATGACCTTAAAGCCTGTCAAGTTTCTCCAAAATCAACAATCATAACGTAAAATACAATAAAAGTACCCAGTTCAATCTGTCGAAGCGAGTTTGTCCACTGCGTACGAAGCGAAGCAGTCCATAATCCGAAATCGCGAGTTTTTCATCTACGAGCGGAACGAAACAGCACGAGAGGTGGGGCCGGAGGCTGAGGTGCAAACAAATTCTACTTTTAAATATTTCGTACATGGAGGCAGCTATTCATGTGTATGTAAACTATTCAGAAATAATTGCTTGAAACCCTAAAACATATAAACTTAATTATAAAAATTTGCTCAACTCATGTCAGCGGTTCAGCTGCGTGTTCCAATTGTTTGTAGTTTCAATATTAATTATGCTGTATGCACCAAAATAAATAGTACTTGAATTAAAAGCAGCTGTGATTAGAGTTTAGAACAGCTGATTACTTTGTTGATTGTTGCCACGCCATGATACTCACTATTACTGTACTTTCTTGTTGAGGTTATTTAACATGGTAGTCGTGCTTACCACTCCAGAGAAACTTTTTATTGTAGAACAATATTACAAGTAGTTCCGGCAGTCCTAATTGGATCCGAACTGCTGGAGAGTTTCAAGAACGAGTTCATGCCAAGCATGCCATAATGATAAGTGTTATTTATATGTTCCGACATACGGATATTGTTTTGATTCAGCGTAAAGTGATTGACCGAAAACGGTCAAATCCTGCCTCCTGAAAAAAAAGGAAATCTTTGCGAAAAATATCAGTAATACATATTTGAGAAATTTATTTCAAAAAAGCTGGAAGACCACCTACTACAATACAAACTGGTGAGCGTTTAAATGTAAGGTACAAGAAAAAGACAGAGTCTACATTATTCCTTCTTAATGTTAACAATTAATTATGAAAACCCTGGGTCCTACAAAATGTATGGTTTTCAGACAGAGTCATGTACTCCTAAATTGTTTCATCAACAAGCAAACAACAAGTCTTTGATTTCAACGTCGCGTCGTTACGATGTTGCAGAGAAACCACAGCATAGTGAGTGTGATGCCCTGTATCAGCTAGATTCATATTTGGTAAGTATTTCGTCAAGATGGTAACGAGAAGGTTACAGAGAGATCATCCATCGATAATTTCCAAGAGATTTTGTCGTGCTAGCAATCTGGCCTTTGGTTAACAGTATTTTCAACAAGTCACCTTGGCTTTACCTCATAGAAAGTTTGGCAACCGCCTGATTTCACAAACAAAAAATTTCCATGCCCATACCACTCAACCAACCTTTCACCACCTGACGCTTATGTATGGAGAATTATAAAGTAAAGCGTCTTACCATCGCGGAGCATCGTAAAGAAATAATACTTCGATCACGCATCTGAACCGCCGACGTGAGTTGAATTAATTTCCAAAATTAAGTTATTGTTTTATGATTTCAACCAACTAAGTGTGTAATGGTCTACTCACGAAGGCAATGAATAGCTGCTGCGTGTACGAAATATATTAGTAGAATTTGGTTGCACCTCAGCCTCCGTGCCCGCCTCTATAGCCCATCTCAACTTAAGTTGAGGCAAGGAGGGTTAGTAATTAGGGTCGG
>JAGFPH010006609.1:5857-30985 GCA_018207615.1 Philaenus spumarius
CCGGGTTCAACTCCCGGTCTTGGTCTATGTTTTTTCACTTGTAATTTTATTAAATATCCCTTGCTGAGAAAATGTGTAAGCGGAAAAAAATAATTAATAATATTTTTTTTGTCTGTTTTTAATTTATAAATATTCATGTTAGTATAAAAACATAGCAAGCCACGATCGAGGTGTAGCTAAAAAGTAATCGCCCCTTAAATATTCATTGATAAATATGTAGATTTTTAAATATTAAAACACAATTTTTTAAATTCTTTTGACACATGTGGAGAAGAACTAAGATATCTAGCAAAGCTTGCACAAGGAACTTGTGAGGGTAGTAACCGATCATTATTACACCGAGGTAGTATATAGGGCAATTAGGCTGAAGTGATAGTAATGTTTAGTAGCTATTTGTGTGTATGGATAGCTGAGAAGTAGTAAATAATAGGTTGGATTGGAAAATTGTTAATTTGTGTTTTTATATTAGGCTATATTTAAAATTCGAAAATATATTTTAATTATTCGTTTATTTTAAGGTATAAGTGTAATCAAAACGTGTGCTACAACTTGAATTTCTATAAATTATCTCCTCCTCGAAAACACCTATAGTCTGTCTAAACAGCCATGCGCTCTAAACCATAAAATCGACCCTCACTCCCACACGCGCAGACACACTCACACGGCCTACCTGCTTAATGGTTCTCCTATGAATCACCAACTAGCCCTTGTGCTACAAAATCACATTTTTCTAACCGTTAACTTTACTTAATTTTTACTGTAATTACTGAACTCTAAATATTATTCCTCGCAAAAAGAGTTCAAACATGGTACAATTGTGACAACTCTAAGCAGTTTTACGGCCAGTAGGTTACAAAATCATAAATTTGACTACTTAAAAATTGTTATTGACATTTTATTTGAATTAGCACGACCAAAGTTGTTGTATATAGTTGTCAGAATCAGCATAATTAAAGTAGGAACAGATATATTATATATAATGGTGTCATGTTTTTTATCCAGCCTGTTATCATTTTGTTTTTTGCTGTCATATTCCAAACTGAAGCAATAAAAACAAATAGCAAACAAAGAAAAAAGTCAATGAAAAAACGCATTTTGAAAAAAAAAATTTGTTATTGTGTTAAAAAAAAGTGTTAGTTTGTAAATTTGTTACTTCATATACAAACTTAGTTTCTCCATAAGTTAAAATTTTTAATGTTTTGGTACCAATATTTTGTAAACCGCTTATCCAAACTTAATGCAATTTTCAACACTGAATATTGACGTGCTCTTTAGTAAAATAAGATCTATCTTTTTCTAGAAGACAAATTATTATGATATTACTTCTTACGGTTATTTTTAAAACCTTTTAATGCATGTTAATACTAAAACTCATAAAACAAAATGTAATCGATTTACATCAACGATACTTCTTATTAATGTTGCTAAGAAATAAATAAACACACAGTAAATGTTTCACAAAGGTATCTGTAATACGTTTTGAGGAAATAATACCACTCGAGTAAAAGCATCGAATCCAGTGAGCGGAGCCAACCTTGAGAAGACAGCCCAATGATGTTTACTGCCCTAAAAATGTTATAACTTTAGTTAAATTGTCTGAAACCTGAAAATAAATGAATGAATTAATATTTTATTGATCCTTATATTATGTATATTACATTATTGCACAAACAAAATCATAATTATTATATATATATATATCTTATAAACTAAATTAAATAACAAAAGAAAGAATTGCTCTATTTACAAAACAATCATAATATAAGGAAACAATTTAAACTACCTCGACGTTTTAAAACGTGTTTGAGGTAGTGAGTAAATAAAACAATTTAAAACAGAAAAACACAAATACACACACAAATATATATATATATATACATAGACAAAAAGGAAAACAAACAATAATACAGTAATTAGCTGACCGGCTTTCAAAAATATATTTAAAACTATATATTTTCAGTACATTTAAAAAAACCAAAAATTTTCGCTTTAGTTTTACAATTACTTTCCAAAAACACAAATTAAATACATACGATTTGGGGCGCGAACTCGTCAAAAGCGCTCGGCAGTAGGATGACTTATGCTCGGCGCCGCCATCTTTGTGAAGATTCTCGCTAAAAAGTCGGCTTCAACGATCGTCTCCCATAATAGCCTATCTAGGTTTTATACTATGTAATCATTGTATAAAAGTGACTCGGCTGAAAATTATGTATTACGTATTGTTTGTAAGCAAATACCTTTAATAAAAATGTATAATTTACAATGTTGGTCATCTACGAATTTTGTAGTTTAGATGTCCGTAAACGGTTTCCTGAAAATTAAAAAAGATTGTCTACAAAGTTCGATGAAAGATAAGTTATATTGAAGAGGACTGTATAGGACTGTTGCGTCCTGGTGTTGCACACCCTTAACATAATTGGCATTGGGACGACCTAGCCCACTTTGATAATAACGTAAAATAGTTCTGACTTAGTACAACAATGAGAAGTTATCTGAAAGACTTTATTGGGATTTACTGCAAAGTGTCTCTCGAGAAACCTTTCAGCAGTAACTTAGGTTCCCCCATTACCTACAATATACGTGCCCCTAGAGGGCTGTAATCTGTGCACCACAGGTAGTTTTTACTTTGTTACTGGCTCTGTACTACCGGCTTAGATGGGGTCAGCATTTCTTAGAATATATATTTTGTCAATCGATTTTTTAGGTTTTCAATTTATTCAATTTCAGTGTCTAGAAAACAGCCAACTTGTAAAATAAAACGTCTGATTTATCGTGCAAATTTAATATTAAGGAAGTTATGTATTGCTATTTCAATTTCTGTCTATTTTGTGCTCAGTGACATTGTCTTGTATCTATGTAAATTGTCTTCAAATCTAAATTTCTTTCAGTCTTGTGCTAAATGAAAGACACAATGTTTAGTAAAATTCTACGTTTAAGCCTTGCTTACCATGGTCGAGGCATTTTAACGTTGGCTGAAGCTAAAGCAAACGTACCGCCCCCCCCCCCCACAAAATAGCATGGTAGAGACCAGAGTTTGGTGAATGACTAAATTTGGTTTTACTTTATGTTTTTGAGGATGCTGAATTCGAAAATGAAATTTATTTTAAGCTGCAAATGGTGGAAAATTGTCAGAAATGCAATCGTAACGAAAAATATTTTTCAATGATTTTTGTAACATTTAACGTACTATAGCTTCGTTCGATCTCGATGGATCCATTTGAAATTTTTACTGAATAAACTTCACACATTTTTGAAGAGAATGAGACCTGTCTCAAGTCTTTAAACAAATTTATTCCGAATGTTATGTATTTAAAAAAGAAAAATTCATGCAACAACCTTCGACCGCAAAAGTTGAGTGACAAAGTTTCGAGTTTGGCCTTTTAATCAATTTTATATTAAAATATAGAGCTCGAGGAAGTTTTTTGGAAAGTTTCAAGACCTAACATGCAGTAGAAAAATTATGGTTGAACTTTAATTATTATTGAATGCCAATCTCAACGCTGACTTCACACTTTATGCACGCGCTAACTTAAAAAAAAAATTAAATTGTCTTTTTATGCAATCATTTTGCTATCATTTTTCGTTTTCTCTAATATTTGATAGCGTAAAATAAACTTCATTTTCGAATTCAGCATCCTAAAAAACATAAAGTAAATCCAAATTTAGCCATTCACTTAACGTGGTCAGTATCTCGATATAAACGTTATTTTAAGGGTTAGCCGCTCACCTACAAAATTAACCCTTTAGCCTGTACAATATACTTCGTAAAGGATTTATCTGGCCCTATCTGGTACCTACTGGTTTGCAAGTTCAATTTGTAGACCAACACTGAATATTGTGTGTTGATTTTTTATTAGAATAATACTTCTACCAAGTACACTCAGCATTTATGTTATGAAAGGTTAGTTACATCTAACCGCAATTATTTATTTGATTATAAGTTAAATTTCTATATGTATAGTACTGGTAGTTAACTTGTGTACATATTTTTAAATACTAAATATATATCAGTTTGTTAGTCTGTGTTACTTAGAAGAAAATGTATGTGTGAATACGTTTGTGTTGCATTTTAGAAAATTACATTCTAAAGTCACATGACTTTGATATATTACATTGTGACCTATTTGTAACTATTAAAACAACAACGAACTCACCACACAATGGCTTTACAAATATTATTGCCCCGGAAAGCTTGAGATATGCGCTCTGACAGTGCTGCAAAACTAAATTTATTGCTAATTGGTTAGATATAAACGTAAAGTGTCCAAGCTATTAATGTATTGAACTGTCACTACGTATTTATTGGTTTTGTACCAATCTATAAAGCAGGTATTAACTCAATTCTTTATTTATATTTAGTATATTAACTAAATGCAGCAGCAATTATATAATTTAACTAGCTGGCCCGATCCGGCTTTGCAGGGATAGACAAATCAATGTTAAATTAATGTATATTAACCAAAAAAATACTTCAATAAATATATTATTCTATGTATTTCTTATGAGGATTTTTAGTCACTTTGACCTGCCCAAACCCCCCCCCCCTAAAATTTAGTATTTTTTTAAAACCTTTCTTAGCGAGCACCTACTGCCCTAGAGGGAGCTATACACCAAATTGCATTCCAATCCGTTCAGTGGTTTTTGAGATTTCGTGATGAGTGAGTCAGTGAGTGGTATTTTTATTATATATATATATAGACAATGGATCATTTGCAGGTGATAATATTTAAGAACAATGGCTGTAAAATACATTAAAATCTATTTAGTGCAGAATTTATCTGAATCGTGACATGTCAGTATTTAACAAAATATTAAAACCACTTAATGCATAGAAGATAAACGTTTATGAATTACGAAGATGTTATAGTAAAAAATTTAATAATTGGATACAAGTTTTATTTTAGAGTTATAAATAATTTCTCTACGATTTTATTAAATCCCTTGAACGATATATATATAATTAAGTGAAAATATGTACTGATTTCAAAGGCATTGGAATACAAGTAATATTTGTCTAGCTGGATGCCTGGTAAAATCACAGCTGTTTGTAATGTTCATAATAATATGTAAATTTGTATCTAATTTGGTTTAGTTAATTTTCATGCATATTCATTATTATGGGTTTAAATATAAATGTAATTATGGCATGACATCAATCTGGGCCCTGTTACCATCTGAAACATATTTTAAATTCTTTTTAAAATAATTAAAACCCAAAATCTGGTTGGCTACATGGATAACAAGCTTACACGTTTAACAGTAATACACTTGGCTTTGAACGGTATTTTTATGTATTTAGTGTACTGATTAATTAATTGCATAAGGAAGGACATTTGATGTTTGAATTAATTATATTTTTATTTTAATAATTTTATTTTTTTTTAAACTCACATACACTTAATGGAGTAGGGTATTTTCTTTGGTAATTTGATTATTTAGGTTGAACTTAGATGTTTACAATTTAAAGTTGAACTGGAAGCATAAAAAGAAATATTTATGTATACCACATATAATATTTAAAGTAGTACCAAATCGTTTCTACCAAGGTTACAGAAATGGAATCTAAGTATATTGTAGATACTTTAAAGAATTTTTGTGATTATTATAATCTTCACGTCCACTTTACATAAGTTTGATGTCAATTTCTTAGAGACAACACAAATATTAAAATACAGATTAACAAACCATTTTCAGTAACCCAAAAAAGTTAAAGATGTTATTTTAAAATATTTGGATAAAAGTATTTAAACAAATAAAATTGGTTATGAGAAGTAATATTGGATATTTTTAAATTTTCAACTCAAGGTCCTCATCAAAATACAAAAATGTAGACGATAGAATGTTTAAGATTTACTAGGTTCATACACAATTCGGGTAATCTACCTGTGACACCGAACAAGGTCAACAATATCCAGGATCAATAGTGTTGTGTGTAGTAAGTTTTCATCAACTCTGTATTAAATAATTCTTGTTTTATTATTTCGCTGCCATAATGTGAAGTCTATTTTTAAAATGTGTTTAAGGAACAGTTTCTCTTCCAAATAAAAACTCTAACAAATAAATAATTAAAAACCTTCAGTCATAATTTCGTTTAATAATGTTAACATGATAATTCTTTGAAATTAAGTTTTAAAACATTGTGTTGTTTTACTGCAGATTAAGTCTTAAACACAAAATGCAACCGTTTTCACCACCATCATGCTTTTGTAGAAATGATAATAGTAATTAGTTTTGTTACTTAGATTTGAAACAGAATATTTAAATAAACTCTTTATGTATGTAAATATCTATATTTTATCTCTTTTTAGTGCTTTTCTTTACTCATTAATTATTCCCTTCAAAAGAGTGGCAAGTCTTGTAAATAAATATCAAAGAGACAAGTTGTAATAGACAACTCTGTTTGAAAATACTTTTCTTCTAAACATGATGTATTAAAGGTCAACCCATCTACTATTTATCACAATGTTAATGTACCATGCTTGTTAGGTATAATGATGTTATAAGATGGTGAGTATGCTCTAAAAACTTGTTCAAAAGCAAACTCCTGGGCAAGGCCGTAGCCAGGAAAACTTTTAGGGGGGGGGGGGGTCGTCACGTCAGGATCGGGGATTTGAATTTAAACCCTTTTAACACGTTCACTGCTAAGGTCGCACATGTGAGCTTGACACTGAAAAGTATGAGAAGCGGCCGACGCACAGTGTATTGCACGCCAACCCCCGTATTGGGAGTACTTTCAATACACAGAGCATTTAGTTCTCCCCCCTTAAACGACCTTTTAGCCCATCTAGTTCCTAAAAAATCAATCAACACACCATAAAAGCTTTAAAATCCACGTAAGGGATTTCGGGTGGGTTTCCACCCCCTAACTCTTCCCTCTGGCTACGACCTTGCTCCTGGGTAAATGGGAGTAGGCATGCGAAGCACTCATTACTCTCCCATTGTTTCTCTGAAATCGAATAGTTTTAGATGGAAACTGAAGCATATGAATACATAAAAACACCCTGCTCTATAAAATGACCAACTATAAAATGATTGAATGTTTATGTAATTGTAAGTTACTTTAAAAGTCACAGTTAAAAACGTATGTGTCATTGTAGTCCAAACTTACTTCCTAAAATGCATCCAAGTCGAACATACATAAATATTACTGGCTAAACTCATTCTTTTAATTTAGTAAAAATTAGTAAAATGTCACACGCAAAATGGTACAACAATACTGACGCTGTGGTTCTCGCAAGGTATACATAATAATATTACATACTATGAAACGAGCAATTATATAAACCCATGTGCAATATCAATGACCTACATAACGTCCTGGGGTAAACATCCTGGCGTTAAACTCTCTTTACTTTCTTCGACAGACACAATATTTAGCACAAGTAGGTCATACTGCTGACGTCACAAGATTGCATGCTCTGCTGTTTGTACAGTTTACATCAGACAGAGTGGGGGGGGGAGAGGGAATGTAAACACTGCCAAAGGATGGGTTATAAACTGACGAGGCACCTAAGGTTTTATATTCAAGCGTGAATTAAAACAAGCAATGCACTTTTAATTATAGTAGGATTCAACCCGTCTGGTGAATTATTAAAGAAACTATCTCAGAAAGAAATCAACATATTAAAAATAAAACGTTCTTTTATGGAGTAAACAAAGATCAGCGTATCTGTGACTCGGTTTGTGCTATTTTTATGTTTGGTGTATAAATAAATATAATTCTATATGTTAAAATTGGAGATTTTACCAATTTCTTTTAACGTACACTTAAGGAAGTATATTCGTTTTTTTCAGATCAGCATTTGTTTACGAGTTTAAGATTGGCATGTTTTGAGTACCAACTTCACAAAATATCATGTAAAGAATTGTTTGTATAAAATAAGTATATGTATGTTTGAACAAAGTTTATTCTTTTTAAATCGATATATCACTCAATGAGAATAAAAAGGAAACATAGCTGGAGTCGTGAAGTAGTTTTTATTCATAATGATCCTCGTTCTAATATCAATTAACTTTTAACTTTATTACTTCGCAAGTGCGGCCGAACGAAGGGTAGTAGCAATGAATACTTAAATGTTAAGAAGTACAGGTCTTATGGACTAAATTCTAAAAAAAAAAATTAACTTGAAGTTGTAGTACAGCAATGAACCGCGACGCAGCGCTGGCAAACAAATTAACTCGCGGTGAAGTGCGAGAGAGCGAGAGATACAATGTTTTCTTCCCCTCTGTCTCTGGTACGTGGCGACCAGACAAAGCAAGAGCGATCCTTAGTACGTCACACTCTCTCGCTCTTGACCGCGCACAAAATGGAATTAAACTGTATACTTGTAAATTATTATTTCACAAAAGTATTTGAATTAGCTTTACTTGAATCGAAAAATAAGATCAATCAAATAAAACGTCGCGCAGGTAAAGGAAACAAAACATTGGGAATTTAGCGTGGGAAACAGACTTGCTTAGCGATTTCATGCGACCGTGTTTGTATTCACAAAAACTATGTACTTTGCACTGCTGTTTGATTAACATATAACCGTTAAATCTAGTTTATTTTTCACTAAACGAAAGATGAAAGTTTTCTCTACAAAATGGTATAAAGATATCTATAGAAACACATCGAATCGTAGACGTTATCTCGACTGAACAATGTGCTGTTTCATTGGTTTAAAACTGTCCAATTGCAAGGGTTTACAGATAGCTTTGCCATTTAAAAAGTATAAGATTGACGTCTGATTGGAAAGCAGTTTTAGAAAGATAAAATCTTGACGAATCCAATGGTACCTTCATATTATTGATCGAAATATTTCTGTTGAGCTCCATTGAGCTTAGAAACGTGGGAAAGTTGAGTATACTTGCTGTGTGATTCACGCGCGTGAATAGGTTTACAGAAATCTACAATTTTAAAACGATGATTACATATGTAAGCATACTTTTTAGGAAAAATATGTAAATACAAAAGTAAAATTTTAAATCATTTCCTTTCCAATGGTTTTTGTTTTATTGCGATTGTATGATTTTTAGTGTGTAAAATATTTAATACAAAGTAGAGTTGTCAAAAATGAAATATTTTAAGTGCCACGCCCTCACGACTACACTTTTTGAGCAGTCTGACAGTTGTAGAGTAAAATTAGGGGATGAACAGCCTGCCTAAGGTACAACGGTGTATTATATTAACGAAAGACATTACAACGAACCCCTCGTTGGCTGCTCCTATTATACAACGGAACAATTCAACGTGTTCTTTTGTTGTATAATAAGTTACAACACCTACTGGAAGCCTTTAGCCAAAATTTTATCTTTAGCTTAGGTGATGCAACTGGGTGTCTTATACCTATTTCTATAAGTATTTCGACTGACTCTAACACTTTAAAATAGCTTCCAGAAATTAATAAGTTTACTAGCTCTGAATTTAATTTACGAGAACTCTTGATTATTTTTGATCTCAGGGAAATGAGAACAGTGGAACAGCCCTTATAACTTACCTTATTTGTGCTTTGATTATTTCTACAGCTAAACACATTTATTAGACTATTTCTAATAAAGGAAATTATCATGAATGGATAACCATAAACAGGTAATTGATTACTCTCAGTATTTCAGTATAAAAATTAATAATTAAATTTATTCAAAATTCAAAATCAAAACCTTTTCAAAATTAAACATAAACAACTCGCTTTTCTCACCATCTGCTTGTACATATAATTCCTATTCAATATTAATGTTAAACCTATAATTCTAATTTCTAATAGGCTTGGCAGACAGTCTAATTTTATAATCAATTTAATTTTAAATTATTTGAATTTAATTTATTTACATTTATCTTTAGGGAATATCGAATTTACATTTATTTAATTTATGATTTGAATTTAATTTGAAACTAACCTATCTAAACCAGTACTTTAAATATTTTTATTGAATTTACTCAGGCAATTAATTAAAATGGGGGACAACGTATTCTCGTTTACACAGACCTTAATTCAGCGTTTTTCACCTCCGGTTTTCCGTGATGGATGCCGCTATGTTGATGGGCTGATGTTGTAGCTGCTAGGATGCTGTGTCTGGTAGCCTGGATTTTCTGATTTAAAGTTGTTGGGTTGTTATGATGGCTACAGATGTACTTGAAGAGCAGATCTGGTAGAATCTAGTAGAGTTACAGTTGATCCTATTTCTTCCTTGGTTCGTGAGAAGTGAAGTTCCGTTTAGAAGATCATGTCCTGAAGGATTGCCTATGTCGTCTCAGTATCGCCAAATAGAGTTATTTTTGCGTTAACTCATTTGGATAGGCCGTAGAGTTACTCCTGAAGAACTACTTCTGACTTGTAGTTTATATGTAAAAGTTATTTAAGTTTAACGAAGAAAAAATATTTGCTGCAGAGTGACGTGAAGTCTACATTCGTAACAATTTGAATCTAGAGTGAGTCTTAGAGCGAGTCCGAGAGAGTCAGCGATTCCGAGAGAGTAAGTCCGTGGATTTTCCGCGTTCAATCCTTTATACACTTCGTGACGTCATTTCTTACATGCCCTTTCCCTCATTTTTTCATTAAGCCAATATTTCTTTTGTATAAACTTTTTTGGTCTTGAAATGTGTCTAAATTCGCCCTGGTTAATTTTATATAATTTTCTTCTTTTCTTTTCCTTCCATTTTCCTGGAAAACACCAATTTCTCTGGTTAATCCGGTTGCTCGTTGACGCCCCTTTCTGTAATCGCGGCTGCATCCCTTCCACTTTGACCATTGAAACTTACTTGTTTTTGATTTCCCACTGTATCTTTTTTTCCTTTTAAGTTTTCCTTAATTTTCTTTTTGCACATTTTCCAGATTGTTTTTGGCTATCCGTACGTTTTTGAATCGTGTCTGTACTGTGATTTTTACGCGTGCGCGGCACGTTTACGCTTTTCCGCGACTGTCTTTCGCGTTCAATGTCTTTTTTGTTTGTTTACGCCGATTGTCTTTAACACCTGTACAGTTCTAACACTTTTCACCATTTTTACTTATTTTTTCTCTTCTGGGACTTAGCCTACAATCGCAAGAAAGTTCTTTGGGGGTTTTTTATTTACTACGCGAAAAATATTTAAGTTACTGGTTTCCTAACGATACCATGTTAATCTAACCCTAAATCTCTTTACTTTATTATTATTTAAAATTCAAAAATTCAACTTTTATTACTTTAAAAGGCGTGAAAACTCTCACCATTTTATCTTAATTTAATTATACTTTTGGTTCCCTTTTTTACACAGAACTATTCATTCTCTAATAACTCTTGTGAGTGAAAACCTTTGATTTTAATTATTTCTCCCTTTTTAGGGTGTGTGAAATTTGACACTTAAGCTAACTTTTTTATTTTCAATAATTTGACTTTTTCTTATTTCACCTTTTGTTTTTGTCTACTTATGTAGATTCCAAAAATGTCTGACTTTTTCAGTTTCGAGTTAAATTGAACTTTTTCCTTAACTTTAACCCCTGTTTACTTTGGTAGTGTTACCTTTTATGATTTGAAATTCACACGGCCGTAACTCACGCGTTTAGCGCTACGTATTAAATCACGAAAATCACAAATGCATAAAATTCCTGGATTCCTTTATTCCCCTAAAACTCAGCTACTTTCAGGCTAAGTCAGATTTCCTTTCTTGACGTGTCCTAGATCAAGGTTCATCTTGGGAGATAAGCCTTGCTCTGATTTAACTTGTATTTTCGACCTACAATTGACACTCACCGAAGTCCGGCCTTGAAAACATCGAATTTTATAATTTAATATAAAAACCAATTCTTCCCGCCTTACAACGACTAATATCCGTTGTAGCTACCCCTCTGAAAATATCTGATTTCTAAGTTCACGCAGAAATCCAAGATATCTAAAAACCCCCTCCCTATACTGTGAAACACATCAACAAATCCCTTTTGGTTCAATTTACTCTCCACCCCCGCTTCCTTCTATACTTGTCTTTTTGCCTTCGCCTTTTTAAATACAAGACCTAATTTAATTTACTATTATCTAACAAGTACCAATTCATTTCTCTCCACTTTGGAGTAATCAAGCTGAAACCTCTACATTTACATACATTTATATTATTCATTATTATTTAATACAATTTTAATCTAGCTTCAACTGCAAGCTTAATATCTGCTAAAAAACATACAATATTTTACATTTCAATATATTTCGTTGGATTGTCTTAACTCCATTTGGGAGTTTTCTGTCCACTGAAAATCACATACACATGTCCACTTAGTTTATTTCCTCAATATGTCTATTTACAGGGAACTCTAAATATTGCCTGATAAAAATTGAATTTACTTACAATTACTATTGTACTGGATTTGAGATATAACCTAATTTACTATTTCTATACTTGAGTTTAACCCTTTTCCTGCGTTTTTTATTTTAATTAATGAATTTACATTTACTTGTTTTACCATTGAGATATTTTAACCGTATGCTGTAACGCATAATTTTTGGTTTCCTTAAGTCACAAACACTTTATTATTTAATACCATGCAAAGTAACGAACAACAACCTTATCTAAAATGGCGGACTAAAAAACTTTTTTTCCCAAAAATTGAACACCCCCAGCAAATGTATAACAATTTAAAATTACAATTAAATTATAATTGAATTTCCACCACAATAACCCTACGATAAGAGGACAAAGCCTTGTGACTTGATGTGTCAGTGTTGTGTGAGCCAGGCAGATAAGCCAGATCTTGGACATTCGTCTATTGTTATCTATATCTCTATATATAAAATCCAATTACCACTCGCTGACACACTCATCACGAAATCTCAAAAACCACCGAACGGATTGGAATGAAATTTGGTATGTATCTTCCACTAGGGCCCTAGATGCTCGCCAAGAAAGGGTTTCAACAAATTCAAAATTTTATTGGGTTTTGATTGTCAAAGTTACTAAAAATCCCCATAACATATGTATTGCTATATTTGTTTTGATAATATAGGTTTAACTTTGATTTGCCTCTCCGTGCAAAGCCGGATCGGACCACCTAATTATTGTATAAAATAAATTACTTGATAAGTTATTTGACTTAGTTGTAAAAAAAAAAAACTATACGGAAATTGACGTGGGTTTATAGAAAAGTACTTAGTGTTGAATTTTAATTAGTAATTAATGGATGAAGTATTTTTTGTATATGAATGCAAGTGATTGTTATAATCTACTTCGTTAAAACCATATAAGGAAAGTCAAAAGACAGAAAACTGTAAAGAATAAATATGAAGGTTTTTGGGAAAAGGATGGTGAATTTATATTATTTACTGTACTATGAAAACGTATTACAAATCTTCCATATAAAAAATAATTAATCATTTCAAAATTTCTAGCAATATCGACTAAATGGTATATAACAGACTTTATAAAGATGCTTTTACATTTTGCAAGGTGAGCGATCATCAGGTTTACTCTCCAGGTTATGCAGTATATAATCCTATACCATTATACTCCATTAAATAAAACTGTTTTCCTTTTAAAGTAACAATCTATTGTCATGACACCTACACAGCACTTACTGCTTCATATAAACTAGGTTACCTGGTGACGTCACCAAAGGGAATGCAAACAGTTGCAAATGTACATAATGCTGTACAGTTGGAATATTACATTTAAGTCTAGGAGGTGTTTTGTTTAGAATCGTCTATAGTAGAGAAGGATGTGTATAGACGTTCTTAGAATTTAATTAAACAGCGAACTACTATAATACATTTTATATAAATTTACATTCTTTACGTTTTGTTTATTTTATAAAATTGTATCAAATAAATCACTCTATTGTAAACAGTACAATGTTTCATCCAAGATGTATTTGATAATATAAATAGTCCAGTAAATCCGTATCCCAAAAGGGTGTCTCAGATGCAAAAGGTCGGGTAGTTCTGATTTTTTGGTATGTTGTATGTATAGGAGCACTATTTAAAATTCCAAGTTTTCGACCTCGGGCGTGCTCCGTGCGCGCCACCGGCGCTGAAAAACCCCGATTTTTTTGACCTTGTTCTTTCAAATTTTTAGCATGAAGGACTGGTTTGTCAAAAAAATCAATCAGTCCTTTTTTAAAGAACAGTAAATTTGCCACAACTTAAAACTAAAATCATCTTCCTGAGTATAATACTGTTTGAGTTACAGCCATTCAAAATGTGAGCAAATTTACAAAAATTTCAAAATCTTAGTTTTTACATAGTATTTTCGTTATTTTGCTGTGAAATAAGCAGTTTTTAGCAAAACTGATAAGGACTAACTTTAAAGTAGAGAAAAGTAGCTTTAATATGTGACTAAAATGGGGTTTCTACCATGAATATAGCTTCTGAGATACAGCTGTTTGAATTTTGAGTACACTTCCAAGAAATAAATAATATGAAATGTAAAAAAATAATTGTAATTGAAAAATTCAAGTTGTTGGTAGAAGTGTACAATATTAAATTTAATCACATCAAATTACGTTTATTTTAAATGAAAGAGTTTATATTTATGAAAATAAAAAATGTTACATTAAATACTGTTTGAGTTACAGCCATTCAAATTTTGAGTAAATTATTGAAATTTTTTAAAATTGTTAGTTTTTAGAGAGTATTTGCGCTGTTTTACTGTTAAACTATAATTTTCAGCGACATTTATAAGAACTAACTATATAAATTAGAGAAATGTAACTTAAATCTGTGACAATGTAGCGTTTCTATCTTTAATAGTTTGTAAGACAACGCTGTTAAAATGCTGCTAGTTTTACATAATATAATGTATCTTTCTACATTATAAGACTGGTGAATAGTCTGGAACAGAAGTATTGAAGGTGACAGAATATAAATACTATAGGTAGATGAGTCATCCTGGGCCATGGATTGTGACAGGTGTTCAAATGAAAAGATTTGTTGACGGTTGTGAAGTGCGAAGAAGGGGATGTAGGCTCTGAACAACTCTCTTCCACAGAAACAGTTTGTGGGGTGGGTTAGTTCCAGATATTATTATCTCTTATCTCTTGGTATTATTATTATTATCTCTGATCAACTGTTAGTTGTGTGCTGTCCTTTGTGTTTTAAATCACGCGTAGTTTTGGTAAATACAGTTTCGTCAAATTTCCACCTTGAATTTTATGTTGTTATACATAATTGTAGTGTTATACAGTTTACTAGTATTTAAGTGATTTATCGCATGGTGTAACAAAGTGGTTTTTTAAGTGACTACAATATGTCTGGTTCCTCAACTTCCAAGGGTTGAGTATAAACATATTTTCCTTATGTTTTACAATCATATAATCAACCGCTTGGTAATTATCTACTACAGTATTTGGTTGTCAAAACGAAATATTTTCAAATTGATAATTGATACATGTTATCGGTAATGCACTACAATGAACGAATCAACAAGTTTTTTGCCCCTGAAAAACCGAAAAAGGTGAAAATAAGACACATAAAGTTCATATTTTTACCGTATAGGTTAGGAAATAACTTATATAACTTACCTGCATATTCTAATCGTTCAGGTAAATTAAATTCTGTTTGGTTTTGTTTTGTTTTAATTTTAAAGCTATTGCTAGTACAACAGCGAAAATAATCCTCAAGTAGCGTCTCATGAACCGACAGTCAGCCAGCCCCTATAGTTCTTCACCAGAAGATGACTTTTAAAGTAAGTAACTCATTCGTAGGCCTATATCTCTTTCCAGACCTTGCTTATATTGTCACGACTTTTTTTAAATATGTATATATATATATTTTTAAAAAAAAACCTACACTGAATTTACCTAAACTAGAATGTTAAACAGAATGTTACCGTGGCACCCTCAACCTCCTCAGATTTGTGTTTTATTTGCAAAACTAGTTTAAAAAAGGGTGATGCAAGGTTGGTGAAAAACAAGGGAATAGAAACTCTCCTGAAGTCCAGCATTGCTAGGAAAATTTAAGATCATAATTTTCTAAAATGTGTGAAACAAGTGTCTGTTCACAGTGATTGCCAAAAACGACACATTAATCCCAAATTGATTGCAGCATCTCTTCGTCGGGAAAGTTTGGGTACTGAGCCAAAATTGACAAGAACTTCTACAAAAACGTTTGATTTTCAACGGTGTTGATTCCTTTGCGGAGAAGAGATAACTAATGAATTCCTTGTAGCCCAGAAGAGGGAGAAGATATCGAAAAGGAATAATGTGATAACTGTAGAAATCAATTCGCTGATATACGAGGTCATGAATGGGCAATGAAAATAAAAAACGAATTGGGGAAGAAGAAATTGATTTAGTTGCACTTGATGCAAGGTACCATCTTTTTTGCCAAAGAAAGGTGTACAAGGCGTCATCCAGTGGGCGTAAAAGAGGATACCGGCCAGCTTCTAATGTAGAAGGGGCAATGGAACATATATATTCATTCCTTGAGGAAAACTCTGAAGAATGTCAGTTTTCATTAGAAAAGTTGATAAATCAAATTCCTGGAGATTATCGCCCTGACACTCGGACCATTAAAACTCATTTATTTAACAAATAAATGGAAGATATAGTCATTGCTGAAACATCCAACAAAAGTACTGTCGTATGTTTTAAAAATATTGGGCACAAACTACTAACTTCTGCTAGATATGAGAAGAAGAAATTGGACCCTGAAAAAGAAAAAATGCGAGTTATAGAAGCTGCAGCTGAACTAATGTTAGGAGATATTCGAGCAAAACCATATGAAACACTATAGTTTATTCACTATGTGAAAAGAAATAAAAACAATTACGACAGATTAGGGATGGGGGTTTGTTTATTTCGCGGTTTGGAACTTCTAACTTTTTACGAGTCCTGAGAAAACTGAAATCAAACGTTTGACATTGGCACATTTTTTTAAAGCCGCTACTTAATTTGTAATAAATGTTTAAGATGTAGAAAAAGGTTTTAATTTTGATTTTTTTTTTAAATTATAACATTGTACATACAATATAATATGGCTTATTATTTTTGGATTTCCGATTTTTGGAGGCGTTTCGGAAAACCCGGGTTTCGGTTGACCCGAGTTCGGTTAACCGGGGTTTTACTGTATATACTCTTTAATTTAAAATACATTAAACTTGATGTGATTGTATATAGTTGTACCCTTGTACAAAAAATTTCAATTACATTTGTTTTTTTTTAATTTCATATTATTTATTTATTCTAAGTTTATCCAAAATTCAAACAGCTGTATCTCACAAGCTATTCATGGTAAAAATCCCATTTTGGTCACATATTAAAGATACCTTTCTATATTTTAAAGTTAGTCCTTATCAGTTTTGCTGAGAAACCCTTATTTCACAGCGTAAAAACGAAAATACTTTGTAAAAACTAAGATTTTGGAAAATTTTGTAAATTTGTTCAAATTTTGAATGGCTGTAACTCAAAAAGTATTATCCTCAGGAAGAAGATTTTAGTTTTAAAGTGTGGCAAATTTACTGTTCTTTAAAAAAGGACCGATTGATTTTTTTGTCAAACCAGTCCTTCATGCTAAAAATTTTTTAAAACTAGAACAAGGTCAAAAAATTGGGGGTTTTCAGCGCCGGTGGCGCGCGCGGAGCACGCCCGAGGTCGAAAACTTGGAATTTTAAACAGTGACCCTATACATACAACATACCAAAAAATCAGTACTACCCGACCTTTTGCATCTGAGGATGTACAGATTGACTGGGCTAAAATGGGTGTCCACATTTTTAAAAGCATTTCTAGAAGTTGGTTTTACATTTTGTTTACGCTACATTGATTTATAAATTACAAAATAATTGATAAAACCAGAGTTACTCTATTTTTTACCAGCAATTTATTACTCACTACTTTCCTGTGTCAGAAACTGTATATAACATTTATTTAGTCTAGAATGGTTTCAGCAACAGTATACATAGTTCGATCACGTGACTGAACCGCTGACTTGGTTGAGTTAATTTCCACAATTAAGTTGTATGTTTTAAGGTTTCATCAATTATTTGGGAAATGTTCTACTCACAAAGGCGCTGAATAGCTGACTGTGTGTACGAAATATAGTAGCAGCATTTGTTTTCACCACAGCCCCCAGCGCCTGCTCATGCGATGACTCGTTCCGATTGCGACGGAGTTTTCACACCGACCTTGCTCCTTCAGATTATGGACTGCGCTTCACTTCCACATGATAAACTCCCTTTTCACGATACTTTTATAGTATTTCACGTTTTGGGGAAACCAGCAAGCTAAGGAGGTGGAAAAACAAATTGTGGTAAATAATCTCCTATATTTATTATTGAATGTTTTTTTTTAGATAAAACCCCACAAATTTGCATTGTTACTTTCGGTAAAAAATGTGCTTCCTGTTGTTTAGGAACGTGTCCGAGTGGCTTATACAACGACGAATACCAAATCGGATGTATATTGCGGCCGTTAGAGTGCGAACACACACACACATATACATATATATGTATATACGTATGTACTCATTACAATCTGGACTGTTTTTCACAGTGAACAGTGCAATCTGGACTGTTTTCTGTCAATGTGGACGCCGTCCGAATTGAACAACTATATATATAGGGTGCCCCAAAAGTAAACAGCCAAACTTAAAGATATGGTTCTATGGGTCAAAATAAAGAGAAAATCAAGAATAAATGTTTTTTTTTTTAAAAAAGCTTCGTTTTCCAGACATCCACCATTTTGTATTTTTAACAAAATGATTTATATTTAGAGAACGGTTTGACTGATTGAGTTCAAACTCTGCATTAAGTTTACCCAACAATGATCTATCTGCACAAAAATAATCGATTCTTTCCAATCATTCGTTTCAAAATGGCGGCTGTTTGAAAATTTCAAACCTAAATTACTCAAAAACCGTACATTTTAACCAAAAGTGTCAAGACAAATTTTTGTATGATGGTTTAACTGTCAAAACAATCTTATGAATGATAGTAATTAAGTTAAAGATAATGACAGCAAATGTACATACGATTTTGTTGTATTTACTGTGTTGGTATAGGATGCCGGGTTGATCAAACCCATTATTACACATAACTTAGCTATTTTTCATCGATTGTTTTGACAGTTTTACCATCCGATTATTTGTTTTTTTAAAGCCGGACATAGACATACATGTTGCTTTCTCACGCAACTCCTCTGGTTAGGCGTTTGGTTCTTAAAACTACTCTTTTGCTCGATTATAATCTACAACTACAAAACGTGTTATTTGGTCTTGAACAGTAGGCTATATAATTTATGTACTTGTGAAATTGTATGATATTTCTTCATATTCGAAGACTTAATTATTATTGAGATTAACATAAAAATGTTAAAACCCAAAAGATTTAATTACACTATTTCTTGTATGGCTTGTTCTATTAAAATCGGTTAGTTTGGTAAAGCAGGAAATAGACAGCTCACTTCCTCTTGCCATTCTATCAATTTGTTATACGATGTGTTTTAAAAGCAGTTTTTATTTTAATATCCTTTATTGTTATCAACTGTTTTTAACGTATTAAAATAATATAATATTGGTATATTGTGAAATTGGTATAATGATTCCTCGTACACAAAATCGTTATCGGTGCGATTTAAATAAATCTTAAAACTCAAAAATTAATTACAGGATTTATTAATATCATGCACTATCACAACTGTTTTGTGGATGAATCCGGTAATAGATAGGTACTCCCTCTCTTTACTCTACTTGTTATACGTTTGATCTTAATAGATTTAGGAGTTGATTTTAAATTTTACTAAACAAATTGATGTTTAAAAAATAAAACAAAAACAATATACTAATTCCCACACACGTATGTTTAATAATCAAACCGTTTCAACGATAAAGTCGCCATCTACAGTGATACATGAGCTTCAACTAAAAACTTATAACTGATACATAAGCTAAAACTAAGAACTTATAAATCGATTTTTTTTATAATTCCTTCGCACTCGTCAAGCTCAAAGTTTATTAAATTGCAATTTTGTTTAAATTATTGAAGATGTTGAGTAGTATTGAATAACAAGTCCTTTGATTGTAAGATTGTATCTTCTAAATCGATATTTTAATTTTACTAACGGACTACAGAAAAATTCTTTTACGTTTATGTCAGTAAACAATTATTCCAAAAGGATAAATATTTTGACTCTGATATGGGCGACTGAATTGTATGCAAAGACTGTATACCTCACATTTAATTATTGTTGACAAAATTATGTAGTTAGGCCGGCAATGGGATTACTATCAGGTAGAAATATGTTTAGAAATAGCTCAGTGTTTATAAGCGTTCTACCTTGTTTAGTTTATTATTTGTAGGTATTTAAACCAGCCAACTATTTTTACGATGGTTTGTTTATTTAGTTTTATTATTATTTTTTTTTAATTACGTCAAAACGTTTCTGATAAGTTAATACATTTCTTGTAGTTATGAAACTTAAACATTTCAGGACATTTTCTTTGTTGTACAATTATTTATTTGTTTATGTATTATAAGACTCCATACTGAGAGGGCAGGCAATGTAACCGCTTAGGGTTTTCGCCTTAAAAAAAGATATATACTGAGAGGGGAATGGTTAAGGCTTTCATCTCTACCACGTGTTACCTCATTAAAAAAATGAAATAAAGTTTTATAAAATAACAATGAATAACATCATTTGGTTATATTTTTAAAGTGTTGTTACAAGTAAAAATTAAAAAAGGCCTGTTTCATTCCAAAAAAGTTATTCAAAATATTTGATGCAGGTTATTATTTTGTCTTATTTATTAAATTTTCTCTAATAGGCCTAGTCAATTGACGTTTTCACTCCTAAACTCTGAAAAATATATACGATTTTAATTAATTTACTGTAACAGTTTTGTATATTCAATTATTCAAAATCAGAAATATTTCAGCTGGGACGCTCAAGTATTTATATTGATATCAAGGGATAGTTATCACTAAACAGCCACTTTAAAGTCTACTAATTCTTCATAAAGCAAGAGAGCATTCATTTGAACCAAACCCTAAGTGAAAAATGTGAAAAAAAAATATTCGCCTACTTATATTAAATATGTTTTACCCATACAAATTGGGTAGGTAACCCATTCCACTGTAAATATTAGTTGTTATAAGTTACCAAAAAGTTACGGTGCTGACAATTGACACATTGGTTCGATAGTGATAAAAAGAAACTGTAAACTACTCATGTTTCTATACAAATGGTATATTTAAAAAACAAAATTAAGGAGTCATAGTGGCAGTTCGTCTTTAGTGGCAAGTAATTTATCTTAAAATGCAAGTGGTTTATCTTCCTTTTATATCACATTTATTCACCCACTTTAATCATATTTGTGCAAAATGTTTATCCTTTGGTTTCATTAGGAAGTATAGGAATTAATACATGTTATTTTGTTTTGTTAAATTTTCCTCATTTTCTCCCCTTAAATGTAAGTTATAAAAATGCAAGTGCTTTACTCTTTATGTTTATTACTTTTTTTAAATACATTTGTCATTCCTTTTATTACAACACATACTCAGAAAACAAACAAGCAAGGTTTAGAAAAAAAACCCAAAATTTAGCGCACTTTTAAGAAAAAACTAACAAAAATACCGTTTGTGGAAATAAGAAATTTTTAGTAATACTTAAGCAAAAATAAATACAAACAAAAAAAAACGAAAAAGGAAACAATATTACTTCTAAATCCTAATTCCGCAAGATAAACAAAAACAAAAATCAATAAATAACAAAAAAACAAAAAAAAAGAAGGAATGAAATAATGCAGCTTCGTGGGTCTTCCTGTTTTGAAGCTCAAAAATACAAAATTTAAGTAAATGGAAAAAAAATCTGAGATGAAGGTGTAATCGGGAGCAGTTCATTTCTTAATAAGTTAAAATCAAATTAAAAATTAATGACACATTTTATAAATAAGAGAAATGGGTTAGATATTCTGTGATAATTGAAAATTTACATCTATAACATAAATGTAAGTTATGTTAAATATACTATAAACATTTTCACTTTTGTAACATACAAATACTCACATATCATAATATAATGTAGTGCAACCTTCAACAAGTTGGGGCGTTATCTACGGAAGCGACTGTTGAACCCTGACTTGTCCAGAAAAACAAAAAAAAACTTAGCTTCTAATTAATGATTTCTTAGGGAATACCAGGATCCAGGAATATTATGTATTTGGATTTTTCTAAAGGAAACAAATTACGCTAAAGACGGGTGTGTCAGCCATGCAATTCCCAAATCGTAATATTAAATAATGCTTGCGTAAAAGCCAGAAAGAAAGGTGTTTTTGGTTTAATAAAGAATAGACCTAAAGGAAAGGTGGAATAAGAAAATAACGAATTTTCAATATTATAGAAGTTAGTTAAAATCGTCAAGCTTAATTGTCATTTATTATAAAAGAAATAAAGTTAAGTAAATTTTAATCATAACAAGTATTTGTAAAAGGAAAGTTTTATAGGAAAATCAAAGAAAAGTTTAAATATTATTATAGGAAAAAGGGTAAGAGTTTTCACACCTTAGAGTCAAGATAAATAAGAAAATTTAATTTTTAAAGATTATAATAATTAAAGTTAAAGTAGTAGAGTATAATAATGTATGTAAAACCCAGTATACCAAATAAATTTCGGGAAATAGTTAAAAAAAAACAGAAAAATCGTAACTTTTATAAGTCCCATAAAGAAAAACAAAGGAAAAGTCACAAAATGTCGGCTAGAACACAATTTCGCAAAGGACTACAGAATAGGAGAAAAGAAAATCGCGAGTTGGAAAAACTGGAAGACATTCCCAGAAAAGGTAACGAGAAAGGCACGTGCGGGCCCCGCGCAAGAACGCGAAGTCGTACGGACACCACTCCAATTCGTAAAAGAAGAGGAAAATTCAAGGAACCAGTAAAGCTCACTCACGGGAAAAATTAACAACGCCGCGAGAAGTTTAATACAAAAGAAGGAGAACAATAGTGGTTTTACAGCGATAACAGTATAAATTGCACGAGGAATCAACGGCTAATCAGAAACGAGATATGGTAATGCCAACCTAATAGCGAAGTTCATTAACGAAAACAATAGAATAAAGTAGATAAAAAGTACAATAGAATAATAAAAATATCCTGGACAATTTATGGAAATTAAGGGAAACTATCTGGAGAAGAAAAACCCCGGAAAATCAAAATTAAAGAACAAGAAAAACGTAGTGTATCTAGTGGAAATAGGCACTATATAAGCGCGGTACACGATGTCCCGGGGACTTACTATTAATACTCTAAATAATTTCATACATTTGCAATGTAGTACTTGTCAATGTAGTAGTACTGTGGCTGGACTCTTCAATCTGTAGTCTCTTACATACATTGGACTTAGAACATTTTTACTATGTTTAACATAATGAAAAATTAATATCAGTTATAAATTATCAGTATTTACTACAAGTTAATACAGTTCAATAGTGAGAGAAGTTGCGATGTTCATCATTTATCAATATTAGTCAAATAATATTGAAACTAGAGGACTTCAGTGAAGTAGTAAATCGACTTCATTATTGGAACTTCAGGAACTAGACTGGCGAGCCTATAGGACATTAATTGTTAACAATGCTGGAACGGAACGAACGAATCTCGGACACCAGGAAGACATCTCTAACCATCAATCACCTGTAATTCAGCCAAGTACAACTTTAAAATCAACTGGACTACAAAATAACAGCACGCTGTACAACTGCAATAGATTTCAGGAACGAGAGCAACTCAACCCTGCTAGCAAACCTGCAGCATCCAAACAACATCAGCACCGTTAAAGACGGCCAACTTAAGCGTTTCTAAAAGTTCTGTGAAAAGCGTAATTACGATACTGTCCTATATAAATTTGCCTGATTAGCTTCAATTAAATTTATTAAATATACTGGGTTAGGTATGATTATAAATAGATTGTTTTCTTGGTGTAAATTTTTAAATAAAAATCGTAATTAATTATATTAAAATAAACTAAATTCAAATAATAAAATAAATTGAGTATTTAAAGTTAATAAACGAATAAAATAAAATGAAGATAATTAAACTAACATAATTAAAATCAATTAAAATAGTAAATTTGTTCTGTCTTTATTAATTAATTAAGACGAATTGAAATTAAATTTATTTGGTCAAAAATTGTATTTGTTGGTATACCAACAAAGAGAGAATATTTTGTATTATGTTTTTTAGTTTTGAATAAATTGTTAATTATTATTTTACAGAATAAACAAGTTTTAGTTTTCACTTACCTATATTGTTTGCATATTACAATAGTTCCTAGTGTTTTAATTTTATTATAATCAAAGTGTTCATTATCAAAATATCCAAAGCACAAATAAAGTTATTTACAAGGTAATCCACTGTTCTCATTACCTTGAGGTGGATAATAAGTAAAATTAATTTCTTGTGTTCTAAACTGAGCTTAATTACGACTACTGGATGGTTAATTTTGAATAATTTTTTGGTCAAAATATTTAGACAGCTAAATATTATACAACCAGTTATAACACCTAGGCCAGACAAGAAAGATAGCCTATTTCTTCCAAAAGGTGATGTTAACTTATTCTGCAGCTATTATAGAGCAAAAGTGTTACAGAAAAATTTGCTCGCAAAGAGAGTGCTCTATAGTACGTTGTAGAACATATAATTAAATATGTAAAATATAATGTTTAGAGTATATGATCACCGTGTCTATTACGAGTTTTAAGCAGATTTTGACAATACTCTTACTGGTCATCGAATTGCACCACTCATCCATAAACTATAATAACTTCTATCGTATATTTTGGAAACGTTAACTTCAACCTAGACTCGCACATGCAATATTGTATTTTCAAACCCTCGCTTCGTTTTAGAATGATATTTATATCATTATACTTTTGCTTTGCGGAAAACGAAATAGTTGGCAACTTTAAGGCAGTCAGTGTTGCGGCGTGCTTGCAATCCGTTTTGAAGTTTATAAAGTTTGTTTTACTATGTGTATAGTTTTTTACTAATAGTTTCGTAATATTGGATGTGGATTTTGGAATTTGAGCTTATTTGGTTCAAATAATTTCGCAATATGTACAAAGATTAAAATAAAGTGTGTTTGAAGTTTAATTGTATAATTATAAACTCAATAAACAAATGATATAAAGTTGTAGGCTATTAAACTTCAAAATTGTTGGTTTTTACAAACAAATAATTATATCGGAGTCATATAAATTT
>JAGFPH010006609.1:37853-48086 GCA_018207615.1 Philaenus spumarius
TAATATGTCTCTTTTTTTAAATTAGCCGATTAAAATAAATAAATAAAGAGTAGTTTTTTCTTTTTGTGTAATTATTTTAATAACATAAAAAAGATACTTATCTCTTTGAAGAATGTGTTAACAATGTAGGTGTTGTACATAAAATTATTTGATAAAAGCCTAGAAAACATACATATTTTTTAAAGAATTTAAATAAAATTTGTCAAGTACTGTATGTTTGGATGATGATACGTTTTTAAACATTGTTATCAAAGCAACTAATTTTATAAATTTAAATTCATGTTTCTGGTTCAATGTATATTTATGATTTAATGAAAGCCTTTCTTTTTA
Organism: Philaenus spumarius; assembly: GCA_018207615.1. Lineage (NCBI taxonomy): Eukaryota > Metazoa > Arthropoda > Insecta > Hemiptera > Aphrophoridae > Philaenus > Philaenus spumarius. Next base: position 38,184 of record JAGFPH010006609.1, read on the forward strand.
ATTTGTTTAGTATACACAAATTATTTGAAACGTTTAGATACTAAATGAATAAAAATAATTTAGATTCTGTCCATTTTCATAACATGTGTTGTTTTTGAGGTATATTGATTCTAAAAATGTAAAGATAACTCTATTGATTTCCATGATATTTCCCAAAAACCCTTCAGTAAATTGTATTGTCCCCCCCCCCATAATTTTAATGGTTAAACAAATTAACAACTGTTATTATTTTTCTAGAAAATTTTCTTATACCAATGCTGCGCACCCAACTAGGAATACTTAAACGGCAACGAATTCAAGACCAAAAAACAGGACATTATAGTTCAGTCAGAAGAAAAACGAAAAAAATAAAACAGTATTATGTAGCACTAGACAAAGTTAATAACAGAGAGATAGTGGATATTTCACAGTTACCTCAGCTTACACCGCCAAAGGATTCTACCTTTTCAGACACCAATTGGAAGGGAAATGAGTCAAGAGAAGCCTAGGTTATTAATCTGTTACGGGAATAAGGGATGGGGTTATCCTTCAAATGAAATAGTTTAATTTCTTCTCAACGTTATTGATGTATAGAATTTATTCACAAGAAGTTAAAACTTGTCTTTTAAGTTCACACTTATTAATTTTAAAATTTGAGGCTTTTACTTTGCCTGATCATTTGTTGATCATAATGGGGTTGTTGAATAAAACGCACACTGTTTATTATATCACTACAAAATGATCGGGAAAGACCGAAACTGGTAGTGATATAATAAACTGTGTATGGGTTCTAACAGTATATGTTTTATTCAACAACCTCATGCATTTATTGTTGTAAAGAAGATGTGTTTCACTCTGGTTAGTGCATTTTCACTGCTAATGTATGGTACTGAAATGCCTGTTTATTTTATTGTTACTATCATTTTTTTAAACATAAAAAAGACTGAATCTCTGTTACTACGCGGTTACGATCTGCAGGCCACGTGGTGCTTACTCTGTTAGACCCACTTGCCTAAACTCATGCCTGGCTACCAGGACAACAGTTACTGTTTGACCAACAAGCGAAGGCTGGGCCTGTGTAAACGGGTGTAAATTGTTGGGACCAATAGGATTGTTGATTGAAACCACACTATGGAATAAGATTAAAACAGTTATTGCAGCAAAAGTCATCTGACCAAGGGTGTATGTTATAGCATAGACTGCAGGACTTATGATTTATTGCTGCATGAAGTGTAATCTTATAACATTTGTGTAGCAGTAAATGGAAATTCATTCTCTGAGTTTTGATAGTATGTAGATTGTGACAAAAGTTATTAAAATTGTCTACCAGAAATAAAAAAAAAAAACAAGTTTTATCTTATATAAAAACATGTTGTAGTGATTTAGAAATTAGTCTTGCACTAAAAATGTGTATAATACTACTCACTACTATAAAATAAAATAGCCCAGTCGTTGTAGGTTACAACTACCAGTAATTTGCAATACGGCTGACTTTTTTTTATAAGTACCTTAAAGTATGTAGATTAACATAAAAAAAGTTTACCAACCTATCGATTTCAAGTATTTTTTGAAATACGACATACTACTAGACTATGTCCTAAAGCACTAGCAAGAAAATCTTGATATTGTAGATGATTCGAATGTAATTTACTAAATGTGGCTGCATGGTGTCTTAGTCCATTGTTTATCAGTTTCAGGACTCTTTAATGGTACATTTTTCTTAGAGATATTCCTGGGTCAACACACTTTCCATTGTACATAACAAATAGCTTATCTTCTGGTTTTACATTACGAGAGTTGTAACGATGTTTTACAAGTTCATCTAAAACCTCTTTCATTAGAGGAGTTAGAACTATTGGCACAATATCAAGATTTTTCCCAGGCACATAAAAAATGTTAAAATTTTTACACTGTTCTATTTCACTTCCTTGTATGTAGTTGTTCTCATTATTATTGTTAGCTACATTACTTTCCAGCACCATATCTACAAGGTTATCCTGGCGGTCAAGTAAAGTGTAATGCTGCAATGTAGCTCTTTTAAAATCTACAGGCCTTCGCCTTATTAGACACATTATGTGACAAACCAAAAGTTCCATCAGTTCATCATATGCTATGTCTTTTAAAATGCTAGAATTCAATTTCACAATTAGTTCTCTGTATTTTCCCACAAAGTAAGAACACATCTTTACAATATATTCTTCGAGTGAAAATTTCTGTAATTTACCAGCTTGTCCTACTTTCCTCAATCTTGTTGCTATGCGGCCTATTCTATTAGCCCAGTGCTTCTAAACCAGTTTAAAAAAAATGTTTGAACATCTTGGTCTTTCTCAAATCCATAGTTTTATCCTTATAGTTTTCACATAAAGAATCACTTTCACCTATGGAGGCTGCAATTTTCAATAGTTGGGAAATTCTGTATGCTATGGAAGGTATTGTTAATTTACCTGTTACTGGACTATATCCACTGAGGATAAGAGTTGCCTCAACAAGAGTGTCGAAGTTAGCTGGATTGCAGCACTCTTCTAAGATCTTTAATCCAGGTTGTAACTCTGTCATTTTTCTCACTAAGTTTGATAAATCTCGAATTTTAGATGCTGTATAATGACCATGGACCTCTTCTCTTCTGCTTTTGTGGAATTCACTTCCAAATCAGATGATTAAAGGATCATTAATGGCTAAGTTTTTGACATCATCATCATCATTCATGTACTGTAAAACTTCTAACGAGCTCTTCACTTGCCCCTTTTATTTGTCTAATAAGGTTTATAGGTATTCCATGTTTCTTTATTGTTTTAAGTTTGGATCCCGTAGGCTCGTTTTCATTAGTTTTTACTGATTTGAATTCTTTACATGTTTTAAGATGTACTGACAGTCGGTCTTTCTTGTACCTCCCTTTACAATGTACACAAACGGTAGTGTTATTTTTTGTTGGCTTTGAACTATGTCTTTCTTTTACTAAAATTATTTCATTGTTTATTTCTTTCCAATCATGTTTTTCTGTCAAAATTAACTCATTGCACAGCGCATTAGCTTTTTTACGTAGTTTATCGGTTATTTCCTTCTTAAGTTTGGCTCGAAGTCTTCCACTTTTTTCTGTAATACTGAGCAATGCTTTGCCTTCTGTTGAATCAGAGTGGTGTCTTTCAATGTGAACACAGTATTCTTTAACCAATTTCTAACAATATAAGCAATAGTTTTTCTTCTTTCCCTTTTTTTCATATTTCTTATTAGCATTTTGTGTAGGATCTTCATCACCATCACCTTCTAGTACTCCAATATGAGGCTGTAAGACTTCATTATCAGGCAGTAAGACTCCACTATCAGGCCGCAAGACTCCATTATCAGGCTGCCAGACTTCATCATCTGGCTGTAACACTAATTGATTAATTTTAAAACTATTTTAGGCCAGTCGGTAGGGGTAATTTTAGACCAAAAGTTCCAGTAATTTACATTACGGCTGATTTTTTTTATAAGTACATTAAAGTATGTAGATTAACATAAAAAAAGTTTACCAGTCTATCGATTTCCCAAAGTCAATTTGAAATGTAATTTTTAAGTATTTTCACTTCATGATCTAGAAATCGGAAAAGTTATTTTCGACCTGCCATCTGTACATGAACATGTCAATTGCTAGAAAAAATTCAGTTAGAGACTTAAAAATTAATATGAAGGAGTCTTGCGTGTCAATAGAATCTTTGAAATTAAAAAAAAATTAATTATTTTGATGCATAAATATTGTTCCTTTTTATGTTGTTGTTAGTACTTAAATAAATGCACTTTTGTTTAGAACCTTATTGTAAGTAATTTTGTTTAACGTAATATGTAGTGTTCAGGAAGTATAGTAATTAATTACAAAATGAATTTTAAAGTCCGAAATTTTACATTTCATGACCTAGAGATCCGAAAAGTTATTTTCGACCTGCCATCTGTACATGAGCATGGTAATTGCTAGAAAAAATTAAGTTAGAGGCTTAAAAATTAATATGAAGGAGTCTTGCGTGTCAATAGAATCTTTGAAATTAAAAAATTAAAGTTGTACTGTTTTAAAACGTGTATTCTTTTTAAAACATTGATTTTAATTTATAATAAATTAGAATGTGTTAACCATTGTTTTTGGTACCAAAATACAATAAATAATTAATTGACAATTTGATAAATCTATGTATTCTATGCTGAACACAGAACTACTTGTAATTTAAATATTTTAACATTATGCTAATGTAACATTTTTAATTATTTTGATGCATAAATATTGTTCCTTTTTATGTTGTTGTTCTATTTAAATAAATGCGCTTTTGTTTAAAACCTTATTATAAGTAATTTTGTTATTTTTTCCATTGCCTAAAACCTATTTTTGTGACATTTTATAATGCTCAGATCTGTGGAGATCTTTAGTAAGTTTAGTAAAGACTAAGTTTTTCCCCAGTCACCCAGAAACATTCAATCATAAAGTTGAAAAGTTTATAAACAATGCATTCATAAAAGGATTATATTGAATGATGCTAATAGTTGAACAGATTTATGGTAACCAATTTGTAGTTGGAGCACAGATATATTGAGTGTAAGTTTATTCCCCCTTCACATACTTTTTCCCAAAATTGTAATTTACCTATCTTGATAGGAAATACTCTTTTGATTTTCAAGAGTGTCTTGTAATACTGCTTTTAGTATTTCAAACGAAAATTCTCTGATTTTGAGAACCGACTATTGAGATAATTGTACTACTTTCTTAGTAAATCTCAATTTTGGTTAAAAATTAATTTAATATACATATCTAATAGTAGATGGTCACTTACAGAAATTTTAAACTCTAATAAATTTTTCCAGACCGTTTTGTGTTTTAACCATATATCACAAATTGGTAAAAATATGGAATTTAAAAACTAGAATAAAAAGGTAATGCCAATCAATATTATGTTGCCTTGCCCTCTTGCTAATAGAAATAATGAATTTAATTTAGAGATGACATTTAAAAGTACCATATCTAAAAAGAAGTAAAGTTAAACTGTAAGAAGTCTTTAAAGTAAGCATTTTCCCTATAAACATTGATCAAATTTAAACTTTTAGTGTTTGGTTCATATTTAAAAAAAAATATTGGCAACAAACTGTTTTCATTATAGTATTTAATAGTAAAAGACACTCAAAGACAGTATTAAAAAATGTATTGCAATTGAAATATAAGGTGACTTTCAAGATGGTGGCAATTGTACCAAACCATAAAAACAGATCATGTGGCATAGTTAAGTACAGCAAGCCCAAAGTATCTGTTGGCGCGGCACCTGCTCTACTAGCAGCCCTTGGTGGCAATTGTACAAACCCATAAAAACAGATCATGTGGCATAGTTGAGTACAGCAAGCCCAAAGTATCTGTTGGCGTGGCACCTGCTCTACTAGCAGCCCTTACAAAATTGCCTGTATTTCATGTGGCTGCACATTAGTGTGCTTAAAGGCTACACAGAAGCCGATCTGCTTCGACTATTTAGCGAGGTGGATCAAATGATTATGACTGTGCTTCCTCCCTCGATGAAGTAATCCCAAAGTCTGAATTAATTATATTTACAACTAAAAACTGAATATGGACAAAGTTAAATATAGCAAATTGTTAATACTGTACTTTAAACTGAACATAAACATACATCAGTATATAATTGTAGTCTACTTTAAGTTAAAGACAGTATTGTGGCAATTATTGTTTCTGGAGCAATAATCCAGTGATAGATGTCAAGAATGTTTGTAAACACTCGTGCAAAATAAGCCTTAAGCGTATCCAGAAAAATATTAAATTTTTAGATATTGATTAATTTTGTAGCACACAAGTTACGGTCACCATCTTCTCTAGGCAGAATAATTCAAGTCAAAACACACTTTAGCAGAGTTTCACTTGTAGAAAAAAACAATAACACAGAGAAACGTTATCAATTCCCAGTAGAAATTGCCTTTTTAATGCACTAGTTCAGAGCAGTTGTCAAATTACATAAACCATATTAAATTGTCCATCAGCCGTATGAACTCTTACTGTCAGGTGAACCTAGTTACCAGAGGATGATTATTTTACATATGGAAATACTGTACATATTATGACATTCAAAACTGCATGCATATACAAAATTCAGACCAGTAAAGTTAATTTAAAGTAGTATTAATCCAGTGAATAACGGGTTTCGACTCAGAATTCTTTCGGTAAAGACAGATTGGCGTGAAATTTGAACATAATTACAGAATAGCTCAAGGAACGAAAGTGACCTAGTGCCAATGCGGGGTTGAAATTATTATATATAAAAAAAAATACAGGAATCGACAGAGGAACGAATTGCAAGCAAAAGGTGTACTGTAAAGTTATTTGGATAAGTCAATATGTTGATTTTTGATCAAAAATTCACGTTTTAGAATGATTTTTCATGAATAACTCGAAAACCTTTTGTTTTATTAAATAAACATAAATAAAGCTTATAAAAAGTACGAAGATTATTTTTTTTAGAATTTCTACAGGTATGACACGAACAAAGGTATAGCTATTTGAAGGTGACTTCTTGTCCGTCGGAAACTGAAATCGAAACATTCAACGTTCAATAACGGGAAAACGAAACAATTTCTGGGAAAGACATATAATATGTAACTTTTCAAAAGTACCAGAAAATACCTTTTAAACGAGCTTTTATAATAAGTTACTAGCAAAAAAAACTAAGGAAGGTATGATGAAAATAAAATGGTTTACTCGCTTCTTTGGAAAAAAATGGGCATGAAAATAACGGCTTTACCACAAGAATTAAAATTGATCATGATCCATTTATAATTTACTATTTTTAAGTAGGCTACTAATAATATGTTTCAGAGGTTCGACTAGTTTAGAATGCCTGCATTTGAATAAAAGTTTGAAATACAAAAAATACTTTTTACACTGTTTAACTAATTCATTGTTTTTCTTTCGAAATAAATTGAAAAGCTAAAGAAGTACAGTAAAAAGTGCAAGTGTAAACAAATTTAGCTTTATTGTTACCTTAACGTTTTTGTTTTATTTTTATTTCTCTAATATAAACATTGAAATATGACCATTTGCAGTTTACCTTTGAGTGTTAAGACCAATTTCCCCGAGCCCATTAAACTAAAAAACATTTAAAAATAAAGAGCTCAAAGAAGTTCAACGTTACATCCCTCGTAGCCCTTGAAATTCCCTGCAAAGGTTGTTTTTGGACCGATCATATAAGTTACAAATTAAGAAAGTTACGTTGTAAAACCAATCGTAAGTTTTAGGGAGTCATTTCGGAACATGTAAATTTGGAGCATTGATGAACACAAAGTCAGTATTATTAATATGTAATAGTATATTCTCGTATACTACAGTACATGCACCATTAAAACATTTGAAGCTATTGGGAAATCAATTTTTTCAAAATTGTTTTTGCCCTGATGATTTAAGGGTCGGCTCTAGCTGTCGGCAATGTCGGCTGACACTCCATAAGACCAATGTTAAATTAAAATCCAAATTTTTAATTTATTTTTGATCGGAAAATTATAAACGATATGTCATTTTAAAGCTATGGTCAATATGCATGCAAATGGCTTTTTAAAAACTAAGAAAAATATTTTGTTTAATATTTATTAACAATTTAAAACATTGATTTTTAATATTTTTTTTATGTTGTCACTATAAATTATAGTGAAAAACTACCAAGCCATTCGCCTGAAGAATTTCGTCCCCAAGATTTTGGTATTTTTTTACAACGATATTTGAACAATTGCGGGTTTTAAATGGATTTAGGCTGAGCAATGTCCGTGTAACCTACTGCCGCTATAGGGTGATTTTAAATATTTTTTACGTTGTAACTATTAATTATAGCGAAAAATTACCAAGCCATTCTGATGAAGAATTTTGTCCCCAAGAGTTTGGTAATTTTTTAAAAAACGCTATTTGAATAATTGCGGGTTTTAAATGGATTTAGGATGAGCAATGTCCGCGTAACCGGTACCGCCGCTATAGGGAGTCGCAGGTTGCTTTTTGTTTTACTAGAGCCGACCCTTAAGATATTAGAAAGTTTCAATCCTTAGAAACCACAATTGAACTAAAAATCGATTCGTTGTTTATAATATAGTTTATTTATTATTTCTGATTGCCTTGCTGGACTGGTTAATTTTACTACAAATTTACTTTTTTACGTCACGAGGAAATAAAAATAAAGGACTGAGAGCTGTAAGTACACAAAAAAGTAAATTTATAGTTTATTTATTGCAAAGTTTCGACCCTTAAAAACCACCTCTTATAAAAAATGTGAAAATTATTGATGTACATTTTTACTTTCTCCCCCTATACCATAGTATATGGAGAAAGTATTGTATTCGTCAAAATTTTCGAGTTTGAGTTTTTGGTGGAAATATCCGTTTTGGGTCCCCCTGAAACTAAAAAAGTGGTTTTCGGAGTGATGTCTGTGTGTGTGTCTGTATGTGTGTCTGTGTGGATGTTATCAGACCTAGAGCCTAAACCAGTCGTCCGATTTTGATGAAATTTGGTATGGAGGTACTAATCCACGGTACCTCCAGGCTTTTTTTTCATTTTTGTGAATTTTTTATTTTTAAGGGTAATTTTCCCATAAAAACCCTTAAAATAACAGAAAAATCAACTTTTCTCAAAAACGGCTCTAACGATTTTGATTAAAATTTTATAGTTTATTAGGGACCTATAGTACTATAAACTGTAAAATTTTAATCAAAATCGTTAGAGCCGTTTTTGAAAAAAGTTGGTTTTTCCGTTATTTTATGGATTTTTATGGGAAAACAACTTTAATACAAAATCACCTCTCCTACCCCACCCTACAAGTCACCGTGAATCTGTTTAATAATTTAAATATGTTTGTGAGAAAGTATGTGCCAGTTCCTGGTACCGTTTATTTTAGCTCGAGATCGTTTAACACTATTATAAATTCTGAAACATAATTCAAGATGTGGTTTCAATTTTTAACCCTAACCATAATTTTAATAATAATGTAATAATAATTTTCACATTTTTTATAAGAGGTGGTTTTTAAGGGTCGAAACATTGCAATAAATAAACTATAAATTTACTTTTTTGTGTACTTACAGCTCTCAGTCCTTTATTTTTTATTTCCTGGTGACTTAAAAAAGTAAATTTATAGTAAAATTAACCAGTCCAGTAAGGCAATCAGAAATAATAAATAAACTATATTATAAACAATGAATCGATTTTTAGTTCAATTGTGGTTTTTAAGGATTGAAACTTTCTAATACATTTTAAATCATGTTCCAGGGCAAAAACAATTTTTATTGTTTTTCACAATTCAATCTATTAAACTTACAGGTTTCTAATTTTTTGCAACAAGGAAGGTTTCACCCCTAAAAGGCACTAAACCCACATAAGAATGACGTCACTGTTGAAGTAGAGGGCAAGACGAGCTAAATGTCAATTTTATTGTTTATGAAAATCCGTCTTTTCCGAAAGAATTCGGAGGTTATACCTTATTTTAACCGCCATACACTAGACTATATGGTTTTAGGCCCTACATTTCTTGTTTTAAATAAATACAAATAAAATTTTAAAAATTTACAAACACTAAAATAAAAATAATTAAAAAACTTCTAATGTACCAGTGGTAGTTTCTTTACAACCATATTCAATAAGTTAACTAGTTTTTACGTTAAGTCCTGTGTTTGCAGAAAACTAGAAGAATGCCTGTCGAAAAAAGATCTAATGATAGAAACGTTTATAAATTAGAAACAATGTGTTCTGAACTCACCCTATGTAAATAGTCAATGGTTTGGAAAGTATATGTAAACAAAATATTGAAAAAAAAGAACAAAAGAGTTGACCGTCATTTTCGAAGTAGAAACGTTAATTTCAGTTTTAAATTACACAATAAGAATATTAACTATAAAAAAACTTGCAAAAAATATTCCGTATAAATGTAAACCAAT
>JAGFPH010006609.1:48186-63141 GCA_018207615.1 Philaenus spumarius
TCGGAACCATGATCGATTCTCATTGACCACGCTCAACCTTAGGTCTCGCCATAAGGGTCACCGCAATAGCTCAACTTTCCTTTGGAAATTCGTAATAATAATTTTCATAAAGTGTTGTTTGTAAAACGAGTTATAATGAGTGTCAGACATACGAAAAATGGTTTTAAATACACATTTCAAAAACAAGTTTCAAACAGTATTTATATTTGAGAAAAAAAGTTCACATCATCATTTAATGTAAGTTTTTATGAAAGGTACAGTAAATAAACGAGTCAATCTCATACAATTTAAGTTATTTAAAGAAACTCCGCTGGAAATTTCATTATGGTGTTATACTCTACTTCGTAGTTTGCTAACATATAAACCATTTAAAACATATGTTTATAAATATTTAGTTGGGTTTAGTTAATATTTATTTACTCGTCATAAAATATTATTAAAATCAAACAAATACACACACACACTACATAAAGTCATATGAAAAATATTTTTTTAACTTATATTTCACACCGGGGAGCTACAGCACCCCAGAAGAGTTTTCAATTACCACTGTGTTCATAGAGATCACATTATGCTTTGTGTATTCCCAGTAAAGCAAGTTATGTTTATAAGCACATGTGTTTTTCTAACTGTACCGTTATCTTTTAGATTCTTGTTGTTTTGGGATTTTGTGTTTTGTGGGTTACTGTAGAACCCAGCGTGTTTTTGCGAGTGTTGTTTAAATGGTTCATCATATTTGGATTTTTGACTGTAATCAGTTACATTTCGTAATGAATGTGTAAATGTATCCTTTCTTTTAGTAGGTTTAATGACTTCAGAAAAGTTCAGTATAAAATATTAGCGAATGTGAAGACGTCGCTGAAGAACAAGATGAATTGGTAATGAAATTGCTTATTCAGATTTAAGTGAAAAAGAAAGTGCCAGTGAAAACGATATTAGAGGAGAGTGTATACAGGGGGGAAATTGCCGTAGATGGAGCAATGAGCAATGGACCACCAACTCGGGGTTGTACTGCAAGTAGTACAAAAACCTTGACTCTCAACGTGCTAAATATACATGTTATACAGGGTCAAGAAACCTGTATCAAAAGAACTTTCGGAAGATATAAGAAATGTCTTGGCGTGCTTGAAGTATTACTACAAGCTTAGCGTGCTCCAAGTGAGGGACTTTCAAAACAAGCAAGTAGTGCCGAATGCCCAAGAAAAAAGGGCAGAAGGATGAAAACCGTCTGCACTAAATGTAAGATACCAATATACAGTTGTACACAAAAAGTTTGTTTGCGATTCTTGTGTATTTACTGAAACATGAATTGTTATAAACTTAAATTTATAATTAATCATAAACTTATGTTTTACTTTCTCAATATACTATAGTATAGAGAAAGTATAGCCAAGTGATCGCAAAAAAATCGTTGTTGAGATTTTTGTGGAAATATCCGTTTTGGGACCCCCTGAGACAAAAAAAAGTGGTTTTTACAAAACGTCTGTCTGTATGTCTGTCTGTATGTCTGTATGTATGTCTGTATAGGCTATATACAAAGCTAGAGAGAAAACTATTCTATAGATTTTGAACGAATTTGCACCAAACATGTCAATTAGGCCTGTGTAGATGCAAGAAAAAAGGTTTTGAAAAACAACCCCCGTTTTGGCCAAGAAAAAAAAAAAATCTGTTATTATTATTTTATAAAAAAAACGGCTATAACGATTTTGATAAATTGTGGCTTATTTGTAGCTCTTAATGTACCCTACCATGTGCAAAAAACCGCATCTTTCTAAAAATTCTCGTTTAGCTAATCATAATAACTGATTTTTGGGTTTTTTTTTGTCCAAAAAGGGGGTTGTTTTTCAAAACATTTTTTCGTGCATCTATAAATGCCTAATTGACGTGTTTGGTGCAAATTTGTTCGAAATCGATCTAATAGTTTTCTCTCTAGACAATAATAACAATATTTATTAGTTAATTTCCTACTTTAATATCAAATCTCCTATCCCTCCTACAATAATGAAGTCACGGTGAATCTGTTTAATAATTTAAATATGTTTCTGAGAAAGTATGTGCCAGTTCCTGGTACCGATTATTTATTTTGTAGTGGGGAAATTATTAAATGCAGCCTTGAAGTTTATATGCTTAGTATTTCATCATTTTATATTTTAGTTTCTGAATTACCTCTTTTACAACCTACCATGCCTCAAGAAAATTATTTACATAACGAAGAAGAAGCTATTGATAGACTACTTTAGAAAGCCCTACAACATGTCGATCGAATACACCACCTATTAATACTAGACACAGAACATAACCTAATGAACCAATTGTTGTTGTTAATAGGAAACTCGCAAATACAACTAAATGAGAAATTAAACGACCAATCTAAACAATTACAAAAATTAGAAACTAAATTTGAAACTAAATTAAATGACCAATCTAAACAATTACAACAATTAAAAACTAAATTAAATGATCAATCTAAACAATTACAACAATTAGAAACTAAATTAAAAGACCAATCTAAACAATTACAACAATTATAAACTAAATTTGAAACTAAATTAGAAACTAAATTAAATGACCAATCTAAACAATTACAACAATTAGAAACTAAATTAAATGATAAATCTAAACAATTATAACTATTAGAAACTAAATTAAATGACCAATCTAAGCAATGAGAAACCAAATTTGAATTATAAAAAAATAATAGTTAGAAATTTGTTTGAGTTTCTGATTTGTCTTATTACCTTTATAAGGTATTACTATCGAAAAAGGTATCAAAAAGAAACATTAAAAGAACATTATTACTACTTCACTCTGCCGATCTGAAGTCTTATAATTAAAGTAATAACCATAACCTACACTTTAGTGGTGCAATTTCCGGATACCAAACCACAACCAACTTTCCTAATGACTTTAGTGACCAAGCAGACTCTAATGGCATTTTGAAGTACAACATTCTTTAGTTTTATTATTGTAAACAATCTTTTACATTATCTTAACCTATATTATAATGTTTGTCTATTTTGTTTATTAAAATAAATACTAGTTGTTTTAAATATTTTATTATGAAATAATTTGTATTTTTACAATTTATACCTTCCAGTCGGTACCTTAATTATTCCACATCCATTTAACCATCGGTGTTTTAAGACTTATTTGAGTTTTTTTTCTCTACACTCCGTCTATCGCATATTTCCAATAATAAAATCACTCATTCTACTAAAAGTCTGAGACATATATTTTCTAAATACTAGCAGACGTGCCAGTGGCTTCGCTGGGTTCAATGAATAAATAAATGCAATATAGTGTAAATATGAAGAGTTAAATGGCCCAAACAAGTATAGTGAGTTTCGTTCAAATCAAATCTATGTCTCAAATTCACACTCATGATCAGCTATGCGCCAGTAAGAGTTAAAACTACTAATTCCACAAGTTTGTCTGAGGTGCTTTCCACGTCTTTGAGTACATTTTCCCTAAAATATTTTCTACCTTACACGAAAATAATAGAAATGCAATTGTTTTTTCGCTCCAATAAATGACTTATGAGTTTCATATCTGTCAAGTTTTAGGTCTCTAGTTCCATAAACCATTTCCGGTTTTTAGAAAATTCTAGAACTTTCTAAAAAGTTCCGGAACAGGAAGTCCTTTCTATGGTCCAGAAAAGTCTGGAATATTTTTGAACATTCGCCAACATTCTGAACATACTGGAACCTTCTAGAAGGTTTTATAACATTCTGGAACATTTTATAACCTTCTCCTACATTCTAGAACATTCTGGAACATTCTAGAAGTTTATGTAACAAACCGGAACATTCTACAACCTTATCCTACCTTCTAGAACATTCTACAACCTTCTCATACATTCTAGAACATTCTGGAACCTTTTATAAGGTTATGTAACACTCTGGAACATTCTACTCCTTCTCATACAGTCTAGAACATTCTGCAACCTTTTATAAGGTTATGTAACACTATGGAACATTCTAAAACCTTCTCCTACATTATAGAACATTCTGGGGATCTTCTAGAAGGTTATGTAACACTCTGGAACATTCTGGAAACTTCTAGGAGGTTATGTAACACTCTGGAGCATTCTACAACCTTCTCCTACATTCTAGAATATTATGAAACTTTATAGAAGGTTATGTAACACTCTGGAACATTCTACAACCTTCTCCTACATTCTAGAACATTCTGGAACCTTCTATAAGGTTATTTAACACTATGGAACATTCTACAACATTCTCCTACATTCTATAACACTCTGGAACCTTCTAGAAGGTTATGTAACACTCTGGAATTTTCTAAAACCTTCTCCTACATTCTAGAACATTCTGGAATCGTCTATAAGGTTATATAATCTTATGGAACATTCTCTAACATTTATAACATCTGGAACATCCTAGAACATACTGGAATCTTCTATAACACTCTGGAACATTCTACAATATTCTCCAACATTCTCTTACATTGTAGAGTATACACAATTCTGGAACAATATAGAACATTCTGGAATATTATAGGACATTTTCGAAGCATTCTGCAAGCTTCTAGAATATTCAGGAACATTCTGGCCAGTCCCTGCCTCTTTGGCACTCTATTCCCAGCTGATTCACCTTCTTCCCATAAGAAGTCCATAGGTGTGACTTTTGTCACCCATATATCCTAACTCAACCCGAACCAAAATCATTTTCATGGATAGAGATGTAAGGCCATGAACTCAACCATACAACTCAAACGGGGCTGAGTGGATCTACGGAGTTACAGCGGCATGGCCGGACAAACCAAGATTACATTTATTATGTACTACAAAGCTCCGCCCACTGCTCGCTTCGCTCGCCATACCAAGCGGTGACTGGCATCGAAGCAAATGCAAACAGCTTATATTATATAAATATACCTACTATTAAATATGTAAATTAAGGGTTTATTCTCTACTTTTAAGGAAACTATAACAATCCAAATTTTTTCATTAAGGTTATTAGGCCTACTACATTTTCACCAATTAGCAGATCACGACAAAATGTAAATGTATGATACTTTTTATATGTGTGTTGTAAGAAGCAAATGTACAAAATTTTCAGCTCATTAACTTTAAGGAAAATATAACAATTAATTTGTATTGTTTAAGTAGTTGTTATCATATTTTCAGCCCTTAGCAGCACGCGACAAAATGCAAATCTAGTTTACTTTTTCTATGTATATTTTAAGAAATAAATGTGAATAATTTCAGCTCTCTGGGGAAAGTATATCAATTCATATTTATTGTTTTAAGGGTTGTTTCAACCTTTATATCAAAATTAATTCTAGCCTATTTTACTCAGGGATTGTGCAGCTTTTTATTAGTAAAACTATTTTTTCAATCGGTTCGAAGTTCCACATTTTTCAATCGGTTCAGTAGTTCCAGAGATTAATTTGTATTGTTTTAAGGATTGTTATCACATTTTCACCTCTTAGCAGCACCGACAAAATGCAAATCTAGTTTACTTTTTCTATGAACCTCGTAGGAAATAAATGTAAACAATTTCATCTCTCTAGCTTTAGGAAAGTATAACAATTACTATTTATTGCTTTGGGGTTCTTTCAACCCTTAATCAAAATGAATTCTAGCCTGGGTTACTCAGGTACAGTGTAGCTTTTTATTAGTAAAACTACTTTTTCATTCGGTTTAGTAGTTCCAGAGATTACCCCCTACATACAAACAAACAAATTTTAAATCTTTATAATTATTAATATTTATATAGTCATATTGATTAAAATATAATTAGATATGTGTATTTATTTTATTTGGATATAAAGAGCACTTGCAATACTATACAAATACAAAAGTATAAAACTATTATCAACAATAGTAAATTATATAATAAACAAATCGCATTGTATAAGAAACAATACAAATAGATGACAATACATATTATCTTGAATAAAAGCTTAATACACCATTCAAAAGCTGCCTGTGGTAAGAAATAATTATTCACTTGACAAAAAAAAGAAGGTTTTTCGGATGTTTATCGTTCATACTTTGAGCCTACAGGGTTCATGAAACATGGAATAAATATAGTTAAAAAAAACTAAAAAACACGCTTTTAGAGCATATCAAACTAAAAAGTTAAAAATAATTTTTCAAATAAGCTTAAACCAATAATAAACGATAAATACTAGCATTATTGTAAAAAAAGCGTTGGGCGCTCGATGTACGAAAAATATGGACAAAGCGCCCCACGCTTTTTTTACAATAATGCTAGTATTTATCGTTTATTATTGTTTTAAGCTTATTTGAAAAATTATGTTTAACTTTTTAGTTTGATATGCTCTAAAAGCGTGTTTTTAATTTTTTTAAAACTATATTTATTTTTCACTTTTTAGTTCGATGTATTATAAAAGCGTGTTTTTTAGTTTTTTTAAACTATATTTATTTTTTAATTTTTAGTTCGATTAATTATTGAAAAAAAAATTTGGCCGTGGACGGGATTAGAACCACGATCGGTGAGTCTGGGGGGATTGACGTCAGCGACGACCCGCGCCTTAGACCTCTCGGCCAACGAACGAACTTGTGTAAGAGAGATATACTAACAGTAATAAGCCACTGGCTTTTAGTCCAAAGGAGAGTTACTTACAAAAAACAAACAAACATACATACAAGTGAAGCTAATATAAGCGTGTTAAAAAAGAAAATTGATTGTAACTGGCCTAGAAATTTTAACAAAATGTGAGCAGCTTATATTTAATTTTCATTATAATACAAACAAACCATCTAAACTTCAGATTATTAAGTTTGTAAAATTAAATTATAATAAAACAAACCAGAGCTTGATCAAAAGTTCTAGAAATAAAAACTCAACTCTTGCTTCAGTCGATAAACCCTTCAAGATATCCTTGAGCAATGAACCGAACACATGTTTGTCAGCTGATTGCTTCAGTAGTTCAACACACCAGGTGGAAGTTAACAATTCATTAGTCTCACAGAAAATCCTTTTATTGAAGTTCTTCAAAGGTAATATTAATAGCGTATTTTTAGTCTAAATTCTTGAATAAGTGATACATTTTTATATACACCTAAATTTATATTTTTTGCATTTTAAAATTAATATAAACATTCGTTCAAACTGAATCAAAGTTAATTTGCACTGTTTTCATTATTTATGAAACCTCTAATAATGGTTTGGTTGAAATTGATATTTTGCTTCAGATATAAATTATGTATATTATAATTTATACCAGTATCTATATACATAATTAATTTGCTAGGGGTTATTTTGTGAGTAGAACTCCTCCTAGAGTTTTTAACCGATTTTGATGTTTTTGGTGTCATTTTACAGAGCTCACTCTGAAGTTGTGCTTCCCTTAAAATGAGCTCAATGTATGTTAAGGGCTTCGCCCCAGTGGCCCTCAAATTTGCCATGTTAATCTTATGGAAGGTCAATCTTAAGGAAGAAGAAGAAAGATTTGTTTTGATTTTATCAGGGGCACAAAAAACAGCTGTTCGTATGAAAAGCTTAAAACAGCTGATTTTGATCAACAGCTGATTTTGATCAACAACTGATTTGGATCAAAAACTGAATATAATTTTAGGTTAGGTAAATCAAGCAATAGCGAAGCATTGCCCGGTCCACTAGTTATTTTAATAATAAAATACTGGAAAGTCCAAAGACTCGATTAAGCGTTACATATAATTGTCACATCTATATATCTAATTCCGTTAGCCCAAATTTGAAAATGAAATTGTGAGCGAATGGTAGGTCGTAGAAAGCTGGGAGAGGTATTATTTTAGAGGTATGGGCATGAAGTTTTAGGGGGAAAATATAAATTTTTGTTAATTGTGTCACGAAAATGTGTTACGGAATAAAATAATTCCCATTTAAATAGCTTGGGAAAATATAGGTGTAAATCAAGTGATTTTAGTGTTAAAAAAAGGTGATTGTGTATAAACTGGAAAATTCAGCCATCATAACTACACCTGAATGTGCAGTTTTGTGATGTGTTTTGTTGTTGTAGCTGTGTTTTTGTTTCAAAGTGAGAATTACAATCAAAGCTTAGGCTATATGATTAAACACATTATAAAATTATTTCAACTGTACTTTTTTACTGTAATGAATAACGCTGGAAGACCACCTCGCAAAGGTAGGCCATCACGAAGAGGCATTTCTCCTAGAAATATAGCCTATATATATTGCCCCTACAAGCCACTAGTAATATTTAATTCATATCTATCGTATCTTTTTAATATAAATAGATTTTATTTAACTCATAAATAAATAATAGGTTGATAATTAATGAAAAAATCACTGTTAGAATCCACACACTGTTTATTATGCTACAGAGTAGTTCACTTGTTAATGGCTAGAAAGACTGAAAGCGATTGTGATTTAATAAATAGTATGTGGATTTAACAGTGTGTGTTTTTATTTAACAACCCCATTATTATTATTTTTAAAACTCATTTTCGTGTATGAGTATCCAATCACCGATATGATTAATAAGTTATCAAGTACGTATTACTGTACACCGTCTTTGAGTTCTATATTTCCTTGTTACCCGTTTCGGGGCTTATGTACCATCATCAGGTAATAACTCTATTTGAGATCGTCAAACATTAAACACTAAAAACATGTACTTTCCTTTACACACGCATTATACAACATTCAGCGGCCTTAACCCCGACGTTCGAAAGAAGACTGCAGAACCGATGTTAACCCTGCTTACTTACTTCGTTATCTTGGATACTCATCTCGGTGTTGTTCAGAATTTGACTAAAGTTGAGTTTTTCGTTCAAAAATTCGTGTTTATTTAACTTAAATGCTTTATATACAAATCAAATTCTGCGTCCATGTATTTGCATTTTGTGGCAAAATGTGGCGTGCGTAATTGGATTTTATGTTGATGACTTTCCTGTTAGGTAAATGTTCCTTAAAACGCATCTGATGATGAGACATAAGCCCCGAAACGATTAATAAGAAAATATAGAAATCACAGAAGGTGTACATATAAAGTACTTGATAACATATTAGCCCCATTATGATCAACTTCCACAGTTAAATCCTAAAATATCAAAATTATTCTAAAAGAAATGCTAGTTTCCTACATTTTTGCGGTAGATGTACAGAGCCAACAGAAACGATAGATATTAGTGGGAATTCATATTTTATCCAGCCCC
Organism: Philaenus spumarius; assembly: GCA_018207615.1. Taxonomy (NCBI): domain Eukaryota; kingdom Metazoa; phylum Arthropoda; class Insecta; order Hemiptera; family Aphrophoridae; genus Philaenus; species Philaenus spumarius. The sequence continues at coordinate 57,335 of JAGFPH010006609.1, forward strand.
TAATTTTAAAATATTGAACGAAAACTTACCTCTTGCTATAGCTCAAACAAAAAAGTATAATAAATAAATCATTTAGGGGAAAAAAATAAAAAATCGGGCCACTCCTTTTTCCTAGGATACCAAGCGATGTATTTTCACTCGCTAACCAGTGACAAATAATGTTTACACTTTATTTAAACCTCATATCTGTTCTTGTTCCTAAATAGAATTAAAAATATGAATTAATTATACAATAATTAAATATGATTTGATTGGTATCAAATAAGATAACACAAAATAACCCCTCAATAAATGAAATTAGTGCAATGTTAATATACAAAAGGGAATTTCCAAAAGAAAGATTTAATGGAAACTTAGCCTAAACTTAATTTTTGAAATTGGCTCAGTTCACGCCATCGGTTTAGCTGAGTGATTGAATTATTTAATATTACATTTAGGCATTGAATTTATAAAAAAGGTCGTTCACATAAATTGTTATTAGGATCAATTTGAAATGGGTAAATCTGCATAATTCAAATAAGTTAAAAAAATTATATTTAGTAATACATTATTATTTTGCTGTAAATGTATCATCCAGAAATTAATTTAATGGACATACATACAATGCAATGTAAATTTTTTTGAGATCTCCGTAAAAGTATATTTCAACTCATTTATTTTACTAGCTGGCCTGATCCGGCTTTGCACGGATAGACAAATCAAAATTAAATGTGTATTTAAAATATATATATATATATATATATGTAGATATATCAATATAAAATATATAAATATATTACATTATGCATTTTTTATGGGGATTTTTAGTAACTTTGACACCCCCCCCCAAACCCCATAAAATTTACGATTTTTTTAAAACCTTTCATAGCGAGCACCTAGGGCCCTAGTAGAGGAAGCTACATACCAAAATTCATTCCAATCCATTCGGTGTTTGTTTTTAGTAAATTTGACCCCCCAAACCCCCTAAAATTAAAAATTTGTTGAAAACCTTTCTTAGCAAGCGCCTAGGGCCCCTAGAGGAAGCTACACACCAAATTGCATTCCAATCCGTTCGGTGGTTTTTTTAGTAACTTTGACCATCAAACTTCCGTAAAATTTTGAATTTGTTGAAAACCGAGAGCACCTAAGGCCCGAGAGGAAGCTACATACCAAATTTCATTCCAATCCGTTCGGTGTTTTTTTTAGTAACTTTGACCCCCTAAACCCCGCTAAAATTTCGAATTTGCTGAAAACCTTAGCAAGCACCTAGGGTTCTAGCCACACACCAAATTGGATTCCAATCCGTTCGGTGGTTCTTTTTTAATAACTTTGACTTTCTCAAATCCCCCCTAAAATTTTGAATTTTTCGAAAATTTTTCTTAGCGAGCACCTAGGGCCCTAGAGGAAGCTACTTACCAAATTTCATTCCAATCCGTTCTGTAGTTTTTTAGATTTCGTGATGAGTTAGTGAGTGGTATTTGGATTTTATATATATAGATAAAGTTTAAATAATGTATTTTATACAAATTTAATGGTCTAGAATATTATATAAATACCTAAAAATTAAGTGATTGATTACATATTTATTTAATGATTGCAGAAATGAAAACACTCTGAATCAGGCTAATCTATTTTCCGTGAGAAAAGAATTATCAATATTGTCTCTACTGGAATTTATTGTATTTAAATGCAGCTATAGATTGCAAGTGTGTTGGCAAACTCTGATACAACATCAATTACTAATGCAAAGCGCATTCCTTCAAAACACGTTATATAATTATTAATTTCATATTTTTATAAATTACTCTTTTTTTTTTTTTAATTTGGGTGCCATGAAATCTTTATAGATTTAGTTCTTTGTACGGTTACGTAGAGTCTAACCTCTAAAAATCTTCAGTTACTTTGTCCTCTGTCTTTGAATTTTAGGTTAGGCTACAATAAACCAACACATGTTTATTTGCAACCAATTTTGAACATTTATAATCAGGTAATTATTCTTCACAACAAACAATTTTTACTTTCTCCACCCTATACGTAGTATATGGAGAAAGTATTGTTTTCGTAAAAATGTTCGAATTTGAATTTTCAGTTGAATTATCTGTTTTAGTGCTCCCAGAACCCCGAAAAATTTTTTAGTGCAATTATCTGTGTTGGTGCTCCCTGAACCCAAAAATATTTTTACTGGAATTTTTTGTTTTGCTGCTCCCAGAACCCAAAAAAGTGTTTTTAGCGTGGTGTCTGTCTGTCAGTCTGTCTGTATGTATACACGACCAGAGAGGACACTATTGGTCCGATTTTCATGAAATTTGGTATGTAGGTACTAAACCCTAATATCTGTAGGCGTTTTTTTCATTTTTTGGAATTTTTTATTTTTAAGGGTAATTTACCCCTAAAAACCCATAAAAACGACAAAAATGCAAATTCCTCAAAAATGACTCTGACGATTTTGATCAAATTTTCAGTATTTACAGTGCTTAAGATGCCAAACAAAATGACACCACCCGCTTTTATCAAAACTTCGGCGTTTTATAATTATGGGGAAATGTTTAAAAATAAACAAGTTTGTGTCGTCAATCTAGCATCGCGGCGGCGGCCGCACGGGGTAGCACCACGGTAGCGAGCACGGCCAGTAATTCAAAGGTCGCGCGATCGAATCCCGCCTGGGACAATAATTTTTTATACGATTTACGTAGGTAGAATATTATTTTTTTGTTTTGTTCTAAAAAGTAGTAAAAAATAAAATGATTAAAAACAATATTATTTTGACTACAGTAAGTTGGGAGAAAGTTTGTGTCAGTTAACTGATACCGTTTATTTAGATTATGTAAAAACAAAGAATAGTCTTAATGTATTATTAATCAAACATCTGGTGTTGTATATTATATTGTTACCTTTGGTTGGTAATATAAAATTTGTTTGAAATGTTGATTATTGATTATTAAAATATTAATGGTGAAGTTACAACTTATGGGCCTTTTCTGTTATATCCCCGCATTTACAAACTATTATCTAACACTATTTTCTATTCTCAAACTATTTTCTATAGAATGAGGATTAATCGGGAAAGTCCAAATAACTATTTATAACTACTCCATAACATATAAGGAAGAAAGTTTCCAGTTTTTGTTGATATTAGATAAGGGTTATCTCAAACGCGTAACTTTACTAATCGACTCTAGCCTAATATGTTTACAGTCAACGACCTTGTTTTACATTTTACATTTATATGTTGAATACAGGTAAACATACTGTGACTAAATAGGTTAGGCTAGAACCTTTTAGGTATTTTTTAATTATTATTTTTTGCATTTCTGTTGCCATAGGTTGGCCTAGAGTCGAATAGTAAAGTTGCGCATGTTTAAAAATTGTTTATTATTTTTTCCCAACAATTATACGTTTAAATGGTGAGTAAATATCATATTTCACATTTGTAGTTCTATCAGGATTAATCCTCATTCTATAGAAAATAGTTTATAAATGCGGGGATATAACAGAAAAGACCCCAACTTATTCCTCAATTCGAATTATTGTGGATGGTGCGTGTCTATTACGATCTCTGTCTTAGGCCTGTAACACACACGGCGTTTTTTTTGTCTGCTGCGGATTAGTTACCGTCGCCGCTCATAAAGTTTAAAGTGTGCAAACAGGGCGGTAAAATTTCCGACACCGTCTAAGAAGCCTCATTGGGATTCATCAAACTGAAGTGTCTGGTTCATCAATCACGAAGTACGTTATGAAATATATTATTTCTTTTAAAGTTTTATTGATATAAACAGAGATAATAACTTCTCGCTTTATTGTGTTTCCGTCACTGATTGAAAGTAGGCAAAAAATATACTTATTTTGGTTCAAACAGTAAATAAAAGAAGAGAAGGTTTGTTAAGCATTCTACACTTCGTTTCCTGATTTGAGGAACGACGAAGAACATTTTTCCAATTATTCATATTGTCGGTTTCGTAATTTGACGCACTGCCCATACGGCCGAAGTACAGTATTCAACGAAAAATACTAAAATAAGGCATTGTATTTGGTCACGTACGCCACTGTTTCGGCGGAGGCGGTGGAAATACCGTCGATTATAGTGGCATCGAGCGGCTGCACTGCTACCGTCAGCGGTAAATAAATCGATCGTTTATTTTTAGAAATAATGTGCATGCTCCGATTCTCTCCGTCGATCCAATGTTGATATGACGGCGACGACAAATAATCCCTGGTGGAAGAAAACGCCGTGTGTATTCCAGGTCTTATATCAAGTTACCCCCACCACCTTACTTAGATCCAAGTGCCTCAGCTCTAATCAATAGTAGTTTCCGAAATAATATCAGAGTTTACAATAATCTGTTTACATTGCCTTCGCCATGATGATCGTGTTTATTTCGATATTTGTCTTACATTGGCTATGTATAGGTCACCCCTCAGTCGTTATTTCCGTGAAAATATCAGAATACACAATAACCTCTTTGCCTTTGCTTCGCCACTAGTCGCGTCATGGTTTTTGAAGCGTGCAGGAGCTGAGGCCCTAGTTTGAAAATATGTAATTTCTAAATAAATTACATAGATAACGAAGACGCAGTATGGTGTGCGGTACAAATATCTCAACACAATAACTAATATTGTCAAGTTTAAAATCAATTTACAATGTATACACATGTTATATAAATAAGGCTCACGTTATATAAAATGTATAAATTTCATTTGCCCCTTAAGTTATTATTTCAGCCGTACTTCTAAAAAACCGACAGACTGAAAATGAACACTTCAAAGAATAATTGTAAATTTGCTCAATATATTTGCTACCTTGTACCGTCACCTGTCGGTGGAAAACCGAAATAAATAGATCAAAACTATAAGAATGGATTATAAAATACATTTCTGCACTAGGCCTACATGATTTATAACAAGCAGACTGTACCCAATGAAATGTAATTTCCTGCTTGTGTAAAGCTGAGATCAAGTCAGTTGAACGCTTTCGTTATCTTTTAAGAGGTTAAGCTAACAGTAGCTTGTGTTTTTATTAAGTAGCAGTATTTTTTGTTTAATAAAACAACTTTGAATTAAGAAATATTTGTTGGTTTCTTTTTTAACTTCCCGCTACCAATAAAGGGAAGTTATTGATTTCGGTCCGATTTTCGAAAGTCGAGTTTTCATTAAATCTCCACGTTTTGAGGTCCCAGGAAGCCATTCTGACTATTCCCGCCGAGATGTCCGACCGTGTGTGTGTGTGTGTGTGTGTGTGTGTGTGTGTGTGTGTGTGGATGTATGTGTGTAAATAAATTTTTGTCGTACAGTTTCTCAAAAACGAATCAACCGATTGAATTCTACGACATATCATTCGAAAGGGTGTATCAAAACTTAGATCTGATTAGATTTGAGAGTTAATCCATCGAGCCAATCCGAAGAAATTTTAAAAAATAACCTAAACTTTTTTGGAATTTTTATGTTTTTTAAAAATAACTATAAAGCGTGCGAAAAAATCATAATAAAACTATGTATACATTTTTGTGCTTAAAAAATTGCGTCGACTGCTTTTTTGAAAATGAAAATCGGACGACGCATTCAAAAGTTATCGTTGTTTAAAAATTCACAAATTTTCGTTTTTTGGTATTTTTTTAACATATCTTCCAGATTTCTCAACCAATCAATATAAAACTGTACATTTTCTTTTTGTGCTTTAAAAACTGCGTAGAATGCTATTTTTAAAATGGAAATCGAACGACGTATTCAAAAGTTATCGTTGTTTAAAAATTCACAAATTTTCGTTTTTTTGGTATTTTAACAAATAAACTCATTTTTAAGCGTTTAAAATTCAAACTAAGCGGGAAGTTCTA
>JAGFPH010006609.1:65254-76659 GCA_018207615.1 Philaenus spumarius
GTCATGTAAATAAGAAACAGATATTTATATTTGTCATACCATTTTTTGATAGCTGCTGTACCCGTCTTCGGTCAGGTAAATAAGGGAAACTTTTTTTTCTGTCATACCCGGCATCCTTCATGCAAATAAGTAAAAAATTGTATAAATATCGTAAAAGACTTAGTTCAGGTAAGTAAGTGAAACATTTTTATACCTGTCTTTATACCTTTTTAGCTGTTTTTATAACTTTTTTAATAAAATAATAAAAAATAATTTTAAAAAAACGTACTACTTAAATCGCATTATACAGTAAATACAAATTCATAAACACCTTTTAGGAAATAAATTTTATTGTTTTCTTTAATCTGCACATCGCTCTAAAAATCAAAAAATAATAAATAAAAAAAAAAAAAATAAACCAACTTCAAAAAAAAAACAAAAACATCAAAATGCTGAAACTAAAATGTAAAAAATAATTAGTATATTGAGCAAACGTAATTTATTCAAAGCCGATACAACAAAATTTTTGAAGTCGGTGCCAAATTTACCTAGAATTTAACACTATTTTAGTTCTTTTGAATCTACTACTCCTCAAATTTCATATCCATTTCTTCAATCGTTAAAAGATACAATGATCACTCAGAAATATGTTTTGTTCTCTTTTTTACCATTTTCCAACAGCTTATCACAAATTCACAAAACAATCACAATCAAATTTATTGAAATTTGGACAGGATGTCTGTCGGGTCAGCTGATAATAAAATATTTTTTAAAAAGGCAGTTTATTCAAATTTGTATGATTTAGCAAATATTTATGTTGGAAATTTGAGTCAACTGGGTATAAATACATTACATAAATGCTCACGTCGTAAATTCATTTAGGCCTACATTTACTACACGAATAAAATGAATTCAGAGTTGTGTCACGCATTTAATCAACTAATATAAAGTGAGTTTACGTCCGTACATGCATGAATGCGTACCTGAGTAACAAATAATATAACAGCTAATTTCACTAATAATCGGTAATACTTAAATAAACCCAGCATATATTATACTTTGGGGTTATGTTTACAACTCCATTTTAATTTCTTGTAAACTTGATTTAGGCTATTTAAATAAATTAATAATAAATTTGGCACCGACTTCAAACATTTTTTTGTATCGGCTTTCAATAAATTACGTTTGCTCAATATACTAATTATTTTTTACTTTTTAGTTTCAGCATTTTGATGTTTTTGTTTTTTTGAAGTTGGTTTATTTTTTTCAAAAATTTATTATTAAATATTCAAACGTTACTTGACTCTTAAGATTTACTAGTAAATAAATTACCCTTGATAATTTTGTCTTTACATAATTTTGTCTTTATGTGCACTGATCAGGAGAGCATACTATCAATTTTGATACCACGTAACGTTACAACTTTTTCATAAGCAGGCTTATAACTATGTTTATATTTGTTTTGTAGAGTGACTAAAAGTTTTTGAGTTAACTATATATACCCCCCCCCCCCCAATTAATAAATATTGAACTCCATGGGGAGGAGTGGGGGAGGGCTGGTATATATAGCTCTGTAATATTGTCTGTATACTTTAGTAGTGTTAAAACCCTCTACTACATATACAGTTGATACTCTACTTTATATACAGTTTTGATAACAACTTGATTGTTAAGAATGCAAGAAAAACTTATTTACAGTTAGTTAACTTCTTTAATTACTAAATTTAATTAAGTTTCCCTCTGATTTGAATAAAAACCAAGAACCACAAAACAAGGAACAAAAACAATAACTAAATTGTAACTTATGTTTAATACGCTACCCTTATGTACATTTCGATCACATGGTGATCATCTTCTGAGGGTTTTAACACTACTAAAGTATACAGACAATATTACAGAGCTATATATACTCGCCCTCCCCCACTCCTCCCCAAGGAGTTCAATATTTATTAATTGGGGGGGGGGGTATATATAGCCCTGTAATATTGTCTGTATACTTAATTAGTGTTAAAACCCTCTGAGGATGATGACCATGTCATCGAAATGTACATAAGGGTAGCGTATTAAACATAACTTAAAATTTAGTTGTTTAGTTATTGTTTTTGTTCCTTGTTTTGTGGTTCGGGGTTTTTATTCAAATCAGTGTGGTTTAGTCGCCTCAGTGCTCTTTTATTTGTTTAATGAACTATGTTTGTAAAAATAAATTCACGGCTTTTAAATTAATAATTATATACATTTTTTAAGTTAATTTACTAACCTTCAAATGGTCCTGTTCATTTCCCTTCTATTGCTGCTGGTCTTAATAGTTTCGACGCATCCCTCTGGCATTGTCGAAGACGAACATTTCAGACGATGATCACATGACACAACACATAAAGTATAAACACGCAATATTCACCATATTCAAGACGAAATAATATTCAAGACGACCCGCAAGTACTTGTGTGGAAAGCTATGTCCCATTTTAATTATTTAACGACCCTTTAATGGTGAATATTACGTGTTTATACTTTATGTGTTGTGTAGTGTTTTGTGTCATGTGATCATCATCTGAAATGTTCGTCTTCGACAATGCCAGAGGGATGTGTCGAAACTAGTAAGACCCAGCAGCAGTAGAGGGGACATTAACAGGACCATTTGAAGGTTAGTAAATTAATTCAAAAATTTTACAATAATGGTCCAGGAAGTAGGAGTCATAATGAATAATAATAATTATATAATTGTAAATTGTATCCTCAAGTTTATGTATACAAATTTTTGTAAAATAGTGCGCCGAAAGTTTGGAGTCCTTTTCGTATGTATTTAAAAAATAGTTTAAAACACTAATTTATTGACAGGTCATAACGCGATTTTCAGGTATTCAGACTTTTTTTCAGAAACTATAACCTTTGAAGAAGATAAGAAATTGACTTCAAATTCCTCGTACACGTTTTTTATAAAAACATTGATTTATTTTGTATATTTTCAAAATGGTGTCCATTTACGATTTTTAACGTCAAATCTTAAAAATCGTAGTATGGCCCAATATTTATCAAATATATATTTCATGCAATTTTAAACAAAATAGCACCGCATTAAACGGTTTTACTAGAACTAAGCCATCGGAAAAATATTTTTTGTTTACTTCGCTACAAAACTGACATTAGCCTAGAACAATTTTTTTACATTCTGATAATTTCTCAAGTTAATAATCAATAACAGGATTTCACAAGACATACAAATTTTATTCTTGATAACTTCAAAATGAAGACACTTGTTTTTACGTTTCAAATTTATTGATGTCTATAACGCGTTTATAAATTAAAATATTATTTTATTTGCTTACAAAAACACTGATACTTTGTTTCCTATTACGTTTTGTAAAGTTAACGGTTTTCTGAATATTTGACGCTAAACGGTCTTTTACAAGATAAAATCTTTGAACTTGCAAACTTAGGCTATAAATCGTAACTTACAAATTTTCTTTCCCAAATTTGTGGTAATGGCGGTTGTTTAATACAAATTATCCGATTTTCTTAAATAGAATTATTTTTTATTTTTCCTTTCTTAATTATTTTAATGTTGCAAACTCGCTCGAATAGTTTGACGCCATATTTCAGAAAAAAAAAAAAAAAAAACATAGTGTACACTAACGGTTGCACCCATGTTATAAGTAAAAAGCTATTTCCAAGCTTTTCCGGGAAATTATTAGTTCCAGAAAATAAAAAGTAGAAACATATTCAACACAAATATACAGTAAGGCTTCCTTTATTATAATTTTTCTTCCAAATAACCAGAATAATCTACACTTTTATCTACACGGTTATTGAATTTAATCATTGTAATGATTATTCGATAGGATCCAACCAAACAGGTCACTCCGAAAATGTTTATTGTACACTAAAATTTGCATTACATGTAATGATAAAAAAGATCAACTCAAATTCTAAAGAAAATTGTGTCAACGATTTCTCCTTACATAAAAAACAGTTGTAGAATTTTACAAATACTACAAACATCATATTAAATAAACACTACATAGAACCATCTCCGTTTTATGTTACTTTGAACAGTCAAACATACATGATTATAGAATAGAATAGAGAAGAAATAAATTGAATTTAAAACGTTGTTTAATTTTCTTGCAACTCTAATAACAATTTATTCAGATGAAAATAATTCCTGGAAACAAGAAAATTGCTTGTTAAAGTACATATTAGTCTTCCAATGTTGTAGAAGTTTTACTTTAATATGTTAGTAGAGAATTACTTGACACGTTAGAAAACAGGAAAATGTCTTGAACATGTTAATAGTTAATCAGACGGAAAAGTAGAGTATATTACACAATTTGTAAACTTGTAATGTGTTTTATTTACAATTTATAAGCAGGTATGATGAATAAATGTAAAGTGATATCAAATGTATAAGTAATTAATTTTTCACCACACTACGATGTTTTCAGCTATTTTTGGAACGTCATTTGGAGGCCGAAAGTAGCTCTTTTCTGTCCTAGGGCCGTAAAGTCAGCTGTTCGTTTATTCAATTAAAATTAATATGAACGTATAATATCTCAACACAATTTCGTTATGAAATAGGCCCATATGGCAAATGATTCAATAGGTATTGCCGACACACTAGAGGCACACACATAATTGTTATTTTCACCGTTGCCTAGCAACCAGTTATTATTGTTGCTGCTTATAGGAGCCATAACCTCAAAGTTTCATTTTCATGTGTGCTAAATAAATATTCTTTTTTAATTTTATATACCTAGAGTTTATTTTATTGTGTAGTGTGGTGAAAAATAGCGTTCGCACCACGGCCGAAAGGGTTTTGCAGCTCTCGATCGTTTCAAGTTCTCTACTCCGTCTCGAACTTGAAACACGATCTCAAGCCTGCAAAACCTCATTTTCAGCCCTAGGTGCGAAATATACTAATTACTTCTTTGTATTTTGTTTAAATAGCCTATATGATACAGGATATTTGTGTATTTGAATTTAGTCTAAGTTTTATTTATACTAATCAAACGTGTATTGAAAAATAAAATTGTTTTATGTTTTCAGTATCAACTGTTTTTATTACCTTTCAGAGTGAATGCTTACAGCATTGTTTGGTAGTTTTACTAACATATTTTCTTAGGAAATTGCAATTCCAGAAGTTATAAAAATCTTTTAACAAAGAGCTTTCTGAATACACAAAAATTAAAGTTCAAATGTATTCAATATATGAGCATATTTTGGTCGGGAAGCATTACATTTTTGCAGGATGGCAAAGATGGCCTGTTTAGCGCGGTTAACATTTTAAGAGCTCGTAAGTGTTAAGAAATGTTGAGTGGTGGTGATCCTATGGATTTTTATAGGAGTCTATCCTGACTTCTGAGGTATAGATTCAGGTCCAACTTCAAGCCACCCTACCAGGACTTTTCTTGTCATGGTAGGGTGGCTGGACTTTTCTTGTCATGGTAGGGTGGCAGGACGTTTCTTGTCATCAGTGTGTGGTCACCGCAACCCTTACTATTCTTTTATTTGATTCCTCAAAATTTTCAAACTGGTTGTTAATTTTTATTTATTCCTACATAAGCTATTGTAAAAAAACAAATAGGCCTAACATACAAATCTCAAAATTGAATTTGTTTTACGTGTTAGTTTAATTGAATTTGCATACAATTTTGCGATTGAACTAATATAGGCTACAAATTGCAAATTGATAAACTTAATTAAATGCACAATTAATAGCCTATACGCAAAACAAATGTATTTGATCTCTGACTGATGGCGTTTCGCAATCATGACCTTGCGATCAGGGGATTCCCCACTGTAGTTCCCATTCTGTAGGCCTAATTGTTTACGACATCCAGTGTATTTGCAAACGTATATAAAGATTTATTCGATGAACCAATGAAACATAACCTTGTTCAAGCTACAAGTTACTACTTCACAACATCTACATCCAAAATGTATAAGGCATTTGCAGTAAGTCTAGTAATTTGTATAAACGTTTCTTAATAATTATTTTAATCTTTATTCAAAAATCATGTTTTCTTTGAAATGTTAACTTACAGGTAAATGAAAAAATATCAAGTTATCTTTAGCTCATAGTCTTGTTAAAATTGCATTTGTTTATATTCGAAATAGATTAAAAAATACATTTTTAAACTTTAATATTTATTCAAAAAATATTATATTTATGTTTTCTTCGAAATGTTTTTTTTATAGGTTTGAAAAATATCAACAGTATCTGTAGCTCATTAAACATATACATGTTAAAATATCAGTTGTTTTTAATAAATTTCATTTGAAAAATACTAATTTAAACTATTTTATTCTTATACATTATGTAACTCTTTAGAAACGCGATGTAAAAATTGATATCAAATACCGTATTTGAATAAACAGTTACATCAAAATAAACTACTGTATCTATGACCCACTGTAAGCACGTTTATTATAACTACTTTATATTAGTATTACATTATTATTACTGAGTTGTGAGCACTATTTCGATGAAAAAATAAAATAAAAATTGCCGTTATTTATTAAATAATTTTTATTATTATATGTCGATAAATACAAAAAAACATCAAATGCTGAAATAAATACTGCACTGTATTATTGGATCAATTTTAAACTCAAGCAATTTAATGATAGAGGGTTGGGTACCATGAAAAATAGTGCATGGTTGTTGAAATTAAATTTTGTGTTGTTTCAAATACTGGGTTGTATTTATACTAAAACATAATATTAATAATTTTAAATTGAACAACTAAAGTTACTTAGATAAAATAAACCTGAACACAAAATCTCACAATAAATACGTTTACTAACCTCAAACGCGTTTCAACGACAATGTCGCCATCCTCAGTGATGCACGGGCTACAGTAACCAAACTATAACTGATCACTGAGTTACGGTATCGATTAAAGAAATCTTAAAATCTGTATATTAATACGTGAACATTTCAAATTTAAGTACCTTTTTAAGTATTTATTTTGGAGAGGATTTCAATATCATTAGAAAGGTACTAGTGGCTTGTAGGGGCTAAAGCCCCTAATTTATGTTCAGTTACTGATACATAACGTGAAATAAACTATGTAGTCATTTGGAAAACTTTATTTATTAGAACAACAAAGTATTATAGCAAAACATCTTTGAAAACAATATTTTTTGTGTAATATCCACAGTTGTCCTTTCCCTATTCACTGGTCTTTTTGATGACTACTTTTACATCTTGAGGTGTTTTACTCGGCTAAAGGCCACATATAGCTGGCCGTGTGTGCTAAGTAAATGCCGATTTTTTCAAAGGTTTGACCCTGAGCTTTATTAAGCGTTACATCAAATGATATCCATATTGGAAATTGTACTCTTGTCATATGGAAAGGCATGGTTGGATCTGTTGGAATGATTTTTATCCTTGGTAAGAAAATTACAGTACCTTTTCCAAACCCAGTTATTACTTAGACATTAGTTATACATTTCCAACACTAACATTCACACTCCATTTACTAAACTGGAACCCATATTCATGTTTCTTATAAGCATAACAAATTGTACCACATTTTAACTTAAGTCTATGAGGTGGCATTCCTGAAGGAGTTAAAGAATTCATATACTCAAATGGGATGTTTAATTCCTCGCTTGGATCGTCTGATATCACTTCATCCACCCTGCAATAATCTTTGAAATCACCTTCAATTAAATTTAAAACATCTTCGTTAATTCTATCGCAGTTTTCATTCAAAGGACATACTATTACATGATTGCAATATAGTCTAGCAATCTCCTCATTTATTGAGTTGCCAAAGACATGCTTGATCAGTAAATCCTCTGAAATTATATAATTTCAGGAATGTTAAAAGAATCTGATCCTCTGTCACTTATTAATGTTCCATTGACTATTTGAAGAAGCCAATTAGAAAATAATTTTTCGCCATCATTTGCACGCATATTTTTTCCAAATGGATGAGTGTAATGTATTTCCAAACTTTGCTTCTTTGAATGCAAGATTAAATTATTTGTATTCTACCAGACAACGGTACCACAGGCAAAATCTGCCTAAAATCACCAGAAAAAAGGACTACTATACCAACCATGTGCATTTGTCCATATACTGGGTCCAAACAATTCATTACATCTTTTAGGAGATGGTTTATAGAATCAAAAGCTGCAGCAGGCACCATAGACGACTCGTCTATTTTAATAATTATAGAAGCTTCTCTGAGAATAGTAGCTTTGTTGAAATTAGCCTTGATTGATGAGACCTATGAGGGTAGCATGGGTACAGGAAGGCCAAGTAAACGGTGTAGTGTAGTGCCTCCGTCTAAAAGCAATGCTGCTATCCCAGTCGAAGCACCTGCTAAGGCAATTTGGCCTCGACCTCGGATTATTTTCAAAATACATGAGCATATGAAAGTCTTTCCAAGTCCCCCAAAAGCTTCTAAAAAGAATAGTTTCTCTTCCGTATCCCCAGATATTGCATTTAAGATTCGATCCACGGCTATCTTTTGTTCAAAATTAAGCTTATGGTACATCTATATGCAAAAAGCAGCTTGTTCCTGTAGATTGCATGTGGGGTTTTCAATCGCGACTTCAGGTGGAACTGGTAGGCCGAGAGTAGCACAGTTGAATCCGTTTTCTCTCAGAATATTCTGGATTTGTTGTAATGATGCCATTTCTGCTTCATGAGTATCAATGTCATTCATATCTTCGGTTAGTTTTTCTTTGATGGTAGTCCGTAATGTTAAAGGTGACGTTGGTTCACAGAACAGCAAATGAATGCAAATAATTGCCTGAGCTGATGTGGCATTTGTATATTCTGTAATTCCTCCAAGCAACGCAACGGTGCCATTCTTGATAGTTTTGAAGGAGCCCACGTGATAAAACTGCCTCTTTAAAAGTATCATATGTTGTACCATTGTAGTGCTGTAAATCCTCAAACGATGTAGCACCCTTAACATGAAGTAACAATATGCGTAAATAAAACCTATTTGATTCATTAGGTGCCACATTATACATCCTTCCTATAACTTTACCACCCTCTCTCTGTCGAGGCATTTACGCATTACCCGTAAACCGATAATGTTGCGAAATTTCATTGTATAAATACTGGCGGGCAGTTGATTCGCGGTTGTTTAAATCAAACCATGCTGTGAGAGTTGTATGCTTTTCTTCAGATGAATTGAGCGCAGCCTGTTCATTTCGTTGTTGGAAATGGAGGCGCCAAATGCTCTCAGGAGCATTTACATATCGCATATTTGAAAAACTTTTAGTTCTATCGTAGTAGACTATTGCATTGTTAGGTTGATTAACATTACTTACAAATTATATGCATGCAGAATCATAACCTTTATGTACATGGTACTTAAGTAAATACTTTACAGAACGAACTGTGGAAAAAATTTCTACATTAATGTGCGTATTATACTTAAGTTAACATATAATTGTTATAAGGGACAACATCTCTATTATCAACTTGGTGGATACCGCCTTTTCTTGCAACTATTCCATTATTTTTTCGGCGGTAGTTGAGGTATCCATTGTTATTTTCTATAGTTTCATCTAGAAACTCTTTGGATATTTCTTAGTGCAACAATTTGTTTTCATGAAAGGAGATTTATTATTGCGTTGACCACATGGTCCGTCTATCATATTCCTTACGACAATATTATGAAGTGTAGGGTAGGAAATTCTTGTGGATTTGGTAGTTCGGCACAGACGCATTGGTCAATTTGAGCTGGTTCTCGGAACTTTGATCCTTCATCAAGAATCAATAGCATATGGCAATGTGACAGGATTGTTTGTTTTGTTTCGTCAGTGTTTAATTCAGGGTTGATTTGTGTTCCACAGGTTCTAAATTGAATAACTTTAGAAATATTTAATCGAGTTCAATAAAACTTGAACCACATATAGAAAACATACCTATAATAATAATATTAAAAAATCAGATTGTTACAACAAATTTTATTACCTTTACTGATTGGCCTATATAAATTACTTTCCAATATCTTTATTTGGTGAAAAATTGTAATTTAAAAATATTTAACAGATTTTAATAAAATTTGAACCAAATATAGAAAACATATCTATAATAATAATATAAAAAATCAGATTGTTACAACAAATTTTAATAGGTACCTTTATTAATTAGGCCTATAAAAAATAACTTTCCGATATCTTTATTCGGTGAAAAATTGTTTGTTCATGTCTTCAGTAAAAATTGAATAACTTTAATAATATTTAACAGATTTTAATAAAATTTGAACCACATATAGAAAACATATCTTTTATAATAATATAAAAATCAGATTGTAACAACAAATTTTAATACCTTTACTGATTAGGCCTATAAAAAAAAACTTTCCGATATCTTTATTCGGTGAAAAATTGTTCATGTCTTCAGTAAACTTGAAAATTTAATAACTTTAATAATATTTAACCGATTTTAATAAAATTTGAACCACACATAGAAAACATATCTTTAATAATAATATAAAAAAATCAGATTGTTTCAACAAATTTTAATACCTTTACTGATTAGGCCTATACAAAATAACTTTCCGATATCTTTATTTGGTGAAAAATTGTTTGTTCATGTCTTTAGTAAAAATTGAATAACTTTAATAATATTTAACATATAATAATAAAATTTGAACCACATATAGAAAACACATCTATAATAATAATATAAAAAAATCAGATTGTTGCAACAAATTTTAATACTGTACCTTTACTAATTAGGCCTATAAAAATTAGTATTTCAAATTCGTCAAATGGTGAACAATATTTTTTTTATTTTGTATTATTTGACTTTTATTTGAATTATGTATTTTGTTGTGAATGTAATAAGTTATAGAGAATTTTACTGTGAATCCAATTTTTTTTAAATATTTAAAAAATCGAATATATAGATAAAATGTACATTTTTAAAATGTATTGTAAATTTTGTTTGCAAAGTATATACGTCTTCGATACTAAAAATTTTATCACAATAATTTATAAATAAAGCAATTAAAATGTATCGTATCTTGATGATTTTTTCACGGAATGTGTGTAATAATATACTCTGTTAATTAATACACCACGCCACTTCAGTGTGTAACCCGTCTTCCCATCTTACTCGCCAATTTGCATTACGTCTGTCCGCTATATTTCTGAACACTCTCCCACGTCTTGCTGGTCTTCCCCCAGTTGATAACATGATAGAATTTAAGCAAAATATTAAGAAAATTATAATTAATGTATGAAAAGTTAATAGAACAGCCATACAACCTTAAAAAAATCACACTTATAAGGTTTCTCTTCTATGTGTGTGTCAACGTTTATCTTTTATCTATATATTTAATACACAGTTGAAAGTCTGAGTTCTCAGTGACTACTGAAAGTAGCACATTTTATTTAACAATATAATCTATATATTTAATACACAGTTGAAAGTCTGAGTTCTCAGTGACT
>JAGFPH010006610.1:29675-40434 GCA_018207615.1 Philaenus spumarius
AATTTGCTCAACTCACGTCAGCGGTTCAGCTGCGTGGTCGAATTATTAAGTTTTAAAATTGTATACAAAGTTTAAAGCAATTGCTATTCCAAGTAGTATACACAGCGTCTCGCAACCATTTTACCAAGCTTCACCATGTTATTCAACAGGACGAAACTAGCAAATAATACAACACAACATTTTGTCCTATCTTGCTTAGTTTATAAGTTGTCTGTCTGTGTTTTTTTTAAATAAATTATTATCTCACGAACGGTTTAAGATATATTCATGAAACTTATCATGCGTTGGTTTATCACATTAGTTTACACAAATGTGCAAACACTTATTTCTGCTGCTGTTACCCGTTTCAAGATGGCGGCGGTTCAAACTTTTCAAAGTTGAATATCGAAAAACTAAAGATTTTACAAAAAATGTTAAAATAGAACATTTGTATCTAACGATGCATCACTTTTTATCATTAAGTCAAGGATAACTGATAAAATACAATAAGTCCGTCTTTAAGTGGTTTTTGGTGATTATTGAAAAGAATAAGATAAATTATATAAAATTTCACATTGTTTTTATAAATATATAAGTATTACAAGAAAAAAAACTAGCTTTATTATTCCTCATTTAATTGACAATAATGATTATAAATTACTTGTTTCAGTGTCCAAACAAATTAGATGAAATAAGTTATTAATTTTGTAAAATTTAATATCTAAAAAACTAAAAATTGTATGAAAAATGTCAAGATTCCAAAAATTTTGACAATTTAAAAACAAATTCAATGGTGTATCACGTTTTATCATTGAGTCAAGTATTATTCAGAAAATGCAATAATTCTGGCTCAATGTGGTTTCCTGCAAACTGTCTACATTGTTTGAATTTTAACATTTTCTCGTAAAATCTTATTTTTTTTTTTTAGCGAAGTTTCTTGACACGGGTTGCGGTAGGAGTTAACAATTAGAAAGTGTATGCGTAACGAAAAATATGTTATTGATTGGTTGCTATGGCAATGACAAATATAACATACGAGTAACGAAAAAGCGTTACAAAATTGGTTGCTATGGCAATGAACGTAAATACATTCGAGAAACATGCGTTTTGGTTCATAAATTTAAATTAAGAGACGATCGGTTCCGTCCGGCGTAGTTCAGATATTATCGGCAAGCGCTGAAATACATTCAATATACATAAAATGTTGGTTCATCCGTCTAGGCCTAACCTAAAATTATTGTGCGTATCTTTAATTTATTGTACCTGTCTTTAACGGCAACATACATACAATAATTTTAGGTTAGGCATAGACTTAAAATTATTTAAAATTTAATATCTGAACTACGCCGGACGGAACCGATCGTCTCTTAATTTAAATTGATGAACCAAAACACATGTTTCTTGAATGTATTTGCATTCATTGCCATAGCAACCAATTCGGTAACGCTTTTTCGTTACTCCTATTTTATATTTGTCATTGGCGTAGCAACCAATGAATAACACTTTTTTCGTTGCGCAGTACATTTTCTATTTGTTAACACCTACAAGAACTTTGTTCCAAAAAAGGAAAGAAATACAAAAAATGTTATCTCGGGACAGTTATTCTCCATTAGGAGGAACCTTTAAAAACCTATTTACAAAATCCCCAAACACCCTGTCCCTCTCCTACCATCCCCATCTCAGAAACTTGTAGTGGACACATATGACTTGTGATACATTATACATTATAACCGTTTAAAAACCCTAAATTTCTATCGTAAGAAAATACAAATTGGCTAACACATTCGTTCGATAATATAAAATTTCGCAATCTCTTTGCATAACATTTTTAATGACACTCCAACAAAACGTGTTATGGGGACCAAAATCGGTGCCCATTGACCACTCCCGACCGAAAGAGTAACTGCAATACCTCGTCTAAATTAGACGTGACATAGCAGTAATAACCACAATAATGTAGGCTACACTGACGAAGATGTACAAAATATTATCCGAGTAGCCGTTAAAGCGGTTTACCTTGTCGCGGCTTATCCGTCTCGGGATTTCTTCCCTCTCTCTCGCACGCACGCATATAGGACATTGACAGAATCCGCATGCGCACGTTTCTTGGCCTTCTAGAACGTTGTTTATCCTTTAGCGGTCAGCCACCCTGGATGTCTGTGTAGGAGGTCGCGATCGCGTATTCAAAATACATTGGGTGCTTCTTCGTAAAACGAAAACGGGAAAAACATATTTTAGAAAAATGATACATTGAAAAGAGGCATAAAGAATATACAAACTGTCCGGGAACCATCCGGAACCCCTTTGTAGAATTGTTGCTTAAGTAAGTTCCAAAATTCAGTTTATATGTCCTAGGGTTTCAACTGATTTTTTGATAAGTTACTCTACTCACGATGGCGCTGTTTGGCGAGTCTGCACCTCAACCTTGCGCTCTCGGATTATGGACTGCTTCGCTTCGCTCGCACTGAAAAAGTTTACATCCTAGCCATAGGCCTCGGATCAGAAGCTCCCCACGTGGTACTTTTGCGGTAATCTACGTTTTGATTGATTTTGGGACAACCAGACTTGGTATAAGGCCATGCTAAAAAACAAAACTTGCAGAATAATCACCTATATTTGTTTTTACCGATGTAACCCCAAACAAGTTTCATTATAGTACGAAAAAACTCCAAATAAATTACTTCCTGTCAAAAAACGTGTGTCCGTTTGTTGGATATTCTGGCTAACGAACTCGTCCGAGCGACTTAGAAAACCAATGTTTGTAACAAATTTAGACTAAATCGGACGAAAAATGCGGCCGTTAGAGTGCGAACACATATATAAATACAATTTTTAATGACACCCGAAAACGTATTCTGCGGACCATGATCAGTGCTTATATTCCACTCCCTAGTTTAGGTCTCACCATAAGAGTCACTGCAATAGCTCATCTTACCTATGGAAATTCTCTAATAAGATAAAAGGTTCCAATAAACACAGAACCGAAAACACCTCATTTTCCATTTAGCCGCCATTTTTATTTTTTACAGAAAATCTCATATCTTTGGAAGTACATTCGATTTTGTGTTCAAATTTGGTGTACATATTTTTTATGTAAACTTTTACCAGGTTACAAAAAAATCAAAACATTGGCTTGTATATTTTTTAAACGGAGGCCGTTTGAAATGTTTAATGTTAAAAATCTCTAAAATTATTTAAGACCGCCATTGTGAAAATATGCTAGACACTTTACAGGTTTGTTGTACACTGGTAAAAGTTTACATAACAAATAATTCGACCACGCTTATTACTCAAGCCTTATTTTCTCATTGGAATAACATGGGTCATTTCATAGCTAAGTTTCGTTGTAACAAAACTTTATGTTTAGGGTTGAAGGCTGAGATACAAATAAATTCTACTAATATATTTCGTTCACGTAGGCAGCTATTCAGCGCCCTCAGAGTAGACCAATTTTCCAAATAATCGATTGAAACAATAAAATATATAAACTTAATTTTGGAAATTCGCTCAACTCACGTCAGCGGTTTAGCTGCGTGTCGAATTATTTTTAATTGTTTACAAAAATACGTCATTATATTGCTATTTTTTATATTAACATTTCAGGGATTCTACACTAACCCCAATCATTGTTTTAATTTGGTCTTCAAATTGTTTGAAGCAACGAAAGGAAAACCTCCAGACCCCTTTGTTAAACCCTATTCCACGCCTTAATCCTTTGAATCTATTTCTGCTTTCAGAAAACACAAATAAAAAGAGCGACTATAGAGAAAAGATTTGAGCGAGTAAAAATAGGATTGTCTTGACTGTTGTACTTCTTTCGAGCTGAATGGGAGTTACTTTAGGATAATCTTTAGAAAAGTTAGAAAGTTTTGTTACCAATATAAAATAATAAAATAAAGAATATAGTCCATCTAAAAGAATTGTCTAAACCAGAGTTTGAGGAATTTATTAATGGTAGGGATTGGTCAACTCTTTGTAAATATGTTCAGAATGCAAGGCAGTACAGATCTACTTATGGCAATGCATGGAATCTTATACACGAGTCTAATTTATCTTAACGTTTATATAATTAGACGAATGGATATAATTAGAATTGTAATGGTGTGTATGATTAGTGTTAATGAGTAAGAAATGGCAATACAGAAAAGAGTAATTTTATCAATTGTTTATTTTGATGCTATACAGAGTGACTATATTAAGTGTGCCACCATTCGTATATCAGAAGCGACAAGATTTACAGGAAACTTTAAATGGGGGACTTCACCTACTTTTTAGTGGCCATTAAAAATATGAATTTGAAATTTCGAAAATATGCCTCCATTTTCCAATATGGCGGCCAACTTTCGAATTTCTTATGGAAACCCCTATTTTTTATGACGGATTTTGATTTTGCATGCAATTTTAAGACTTTATTATTCTTGTTGTTTTTTTTTATAAACTTAACCGTTTAGCCGCTAGGAGCGCCGAAAGTTTCAGAAACTTTTATTTCAACAATTATTAAAGAGGCTTATTTTCAACTTGCAAACAATAAAATTTAACTCAAAGTGCAATATGTTTTACAATGGAATGTTAAAAAGCTGTTGTAATTTCAAAAATACTTTATTTTATACAAGAAACATACTTAATTCTGTTAAAAAATCGCTAACGCAACCACTGTGGATTGTGTAAGACGATGTATTTATACTGTATGCGCACGAATGTATTTATGAAGATGGATAGTTGCTAACATTATTCCATATTACATTTTTTTTAAATAAAGTTTGATTCTTGCTTTAAATTTGAATTTATCATTATAGACACTTTGAAAACCTGTTTTAAGTCATAATTAATTAATTTAAATTTTAAAATTGCATGTAAAATCCAAATCCGTCATAAAAAATAGGGGTTTTCTTAAGAAATTCGAAAGTGGCCGCCATATTGGAAAATGGCGGCATATTTTCGAAATTTCAAATTCATATTTTTAATGGCCACTAAAAAGTAGGTGAAGTCCCCCGTTTAAAGTTTCCTGTAAATCTTGTCGCTTCTGATATACCAATGGTGGCACACTTAAAATAGCCACCCTGTATAATTGTGCGAACGTGTAAACACATATATATTGTGTGTATGCCTAGTGTTTAATATAGAAAAGTTTAATTTTACTTAATGGTTGTTTTGATATAACTGTGAGTATGTTTAATCTATACTATTATTATAAAGAGGTAAAGTTTTTTCTTTGTTTTTTTGTAGGGGTTATCTCTGGCACTACTGAACCGATTGAAAAAATTGTTTTACTAATAAAAAGCTATAATATCCCTGAGTAACATAAGCTATAATTCATTACGATAAAACCCTTTTTTTAATTCAATATTTGTAAATTTAGTCGGAAAAATTCTTATATTAGGCCTAGAATGATAAACCAACACATGTATTTAGATTTATTACCATAGCAACCAATTGAATAAAATAACAGATAATATAGCTGTTTGCTCCAATATTTCCATTAACAGCTGATTTCAAAATTTGAAGAAATTATTTTTGTATTTCTAGCTTTTAGGTTAGGGTTTTAAACTGTAGACCTGAGCCTTGCTGGTTCTTTTAACCATTATTATAAGTGCTGTTATAAAATATTAACAATAATTTAATTTGAACATTTAACATTATTTACCATCTTAGTTTTGAGGTTATTATTAATAGGCCAGTCGGTAAAGGTCAATTTAGACCAAAAGTACCAGTAATTAGCAATACGGCTGAATTTTTTTTTATAAGTACATTAAAGTATGTAGATTAACATAAAAAAAAGTTTACCAGTCTATCGATTTCCCAAAGTCGAAAAAAAAATCGATTATCATTTTTTTTTCGATTATCCTTAATATTTCGAGCTGGGATGTAGATAGAGGAAAATTAAAAATACCACCGTGTAGGGGAGGTATTTTTCAACAAAAAAGGTCATATGTATTTATTTCGTCCGAGCAATGGTTTGTCTGGAAAAAATTCGATAATGCAGGTATGTATTTTACAGCAGGGGAAATCACTAAAAGGGGACATCTTATTCATATATGAAGCGTTGGCTCATTCTAAATTGGCCGAATTTTAATATATCGAATTGAAACTTGACATAGGAGTTAAAATATATATTTTAAACAATTATGCTGAGTCTCAGCTTGTTATCTTGAAAATGACCCGATCTAGGAGTCGATTTCGATTATCGATTTTAGGAGTACCGGACCCACGAACTAATTTCAATCTATTCCAGTTTCGTCAATTTTTGGAATATCAACACCAAATTTGTTTTACAAGTTGAGTACACCAGTATAAATATTCTTAGTAAGTATGAACGATTTTTTTCTTGTTATTTTTAAAAACGAGGCGCTTGAAAATAGTCTTCTGTTTTACCTATCTCGTTTTAACTATAACATTTTTGGATTCAACGACTCCATTTTGGACATTTTTGAACATATCGATTTAAAAATTGGTACAGAAATTAAAAATACAATTGTTTTTTGCTATACTTATTTTAAAAACTATATTTAAAAAAATGACTAATCTGCAGCTGATCAACTCAAGCGTTTTGATGAAAAATCTAAAAAGGTCTAAAATTATACTTTTTTAATTTACTTGTGCTTTTAAAAGTAAATAATGAAAAAGGTTTATACTCCTTGAACTTGTTTGAATATATATATTTAACTTGTAAAAAAACTTTCAGGTTGATATTTTGAAAATTTTCTAAACTGGAGCTGTTTAAAATGAATTGGTGGGCCCAATACTCCTAAAATCGAGAAACCCATTAATAAGTCAAATGGCTCTAGATCGGGTAATTTTCAAGATAGCAAGCTGAGACTCAGCATAAATGTTTAAAATATATATTTTAACTCCTATGTCAAGTTTCAATTCGATATATTAAAATTCGGCCAATTTAGAATGAGCCAACGCTTCATGTATGAATAAGATGTCCCCTTTTAGTGATTTCCTCTGCTGCAAAATACATACCTGCATTATCGAATTTTTTCCAGACAAACCATTGCTCGGACGAAACAAATACATATGACCTTTTTTGTTGAAAAATACCTCCTCTACACGGTGGTATTTTTTATTTTCCTCTATCTTCATCCCAGCTCGAAATATTAAAGATAATCGAAAAAAAAATGATAATCGATTTTTTTTTTCGACTTTGGGAAATCGATAGACTGGTAAACTTTTTTTTATGTTAATCTACATACTTTAATGTACTTATAAAAAAAATTCAGCCGTATTGCTAATTACTGGTAGTTGTAACCTATACCGACTGGGCTATAATCCTACAACTTTTTTATAAATAAAACATAACTTGATTTATTTTTGTTTTTTGACTTACTGGACTGGATATATTTACATAAATACCTTACTCCCTTGTACTGCTCGCAGTCCTGTTTTGATCACTTTCCATACGGTGACGTACGTTTCGCCTATTTTTTCAGGCATTTTCAAACCGTTTATAGACAAATTTTAAAAATGATTTGCATTTGTTTAATGCGCGTCAAAAACTATAAATATACATACACACTCCACAAACATTAACACAAAAACACAAACACACGTAATTAGGCATGAATATGCCGATGTAGTTTATATTAAAATAGCATCTCGCACACGTGCGTCTCGGCCCGTCCTTGTCTCAGTACTGATTTTTTCTCTGTAGTTTTATTTATTTTGGAGATTGAAGGGGTTCTGCTCTGATAATACTGTCAAACAAAGCGTTGGATTGTAAATGTATCTTCTCGTTTAACAAAGAGTTTGGGTCTGAAATAGTTGCTTTATAAATGTGGAATTCTTCAATTACGTTCATGGTTGGTCCTTTGGATCATTTATTTAAAATTTGCAAATTATTTTGGATATTGGTGTAAGTATGACCGGTGTCTATTAAATGTTCAGCAAATTTTGATTGGTTTGTGTTGAGATTACGGTTGGGAATGTGCTCTTTGAAACGAGTTTTGAACGATCTCCCTGTTTGACCTATATAATGTTTTTCGCAGTTGTCACAAATGATGTTGTTTATTCCACTAGCATTGTAAGGACACTCCTCTTTATGTTTTGTTTTATTACTTTATCCAAATTGTTTTTTGTTTTAAAAGCCAGTTTATAACCTTGTTTACGAAATATTCTGTCTGCAATGTTGTCAAGTAACCCATGGTAGTCAATACTTATATATTTTGGTTTTTCTTTTATTAATGTTTGTGTTAATGTTTGTGGAGTGTGTATGTATATTTATAGTTTTTGACGCGCATTAAACAAATGCAAATCATTTTTTAAATTTGTTTATGAAAAAATAGGCGAAACGTACGTCACCGTATAGAAAGTGATCAAAACAGGACTGCGAGCAGTACAAGGAAGTAAGGTATTTATGTAAAACGTAACATATGCTTTTATAAGGTTCTATTGGGGGTTGGAGTGCGGAGCACGCAGGGGGCTCCCCTAGTATTTTATAAATGTCAAGCTAACAGACGGCTGTAAAGTCATTGAAAAATGTGTTATGTTAATCTTACTGCAATAAGGTAATACTTAAATTAAGCATATTATTGTTATATTTTATACCATTCCATTCCAAAAGCCTAACTTTTGATAACCAAGTTGGTTAATTCGTTTTCAACAAGGACCTCCGTTCACAGGTCCGATTCATGGTGGGTCCAGACTTTTTTCCGTACGCCATCACAAAAAAAAACACGTAAGGATGGGAGATAAATGACAGACAGACAGACTGACGAACATACGACAACATCCTACTCTATAGGTTCGGTTCATGATAGGGTCTAACTTTTTCACGTCAGCCAATAGCATGTAATGACAGCTCGGCATTGGACGCAGGGCATTGTTTACGAAATGAGAACGAATCTGGAACGAGAACACGACGGGAACAAGATGAGAATAGGACGGGAATGATTTGAGAACGAGATGAGAAGGAGACGGGAGCGAGATGAGAACGAGCAGTTTTTGAAAGATTTATAAAGAAATAAAAATACATGAGATTAGCCTTATTTTTTTTACACGATCTTATAGCCCATCTGGTTTCCCCAAAATCGGCCATACGACAGAATACCATAAAATCCACTTGGGGCAATTTCTGGTCCGAGGCCGACGTCCTGGTTACGAGTTTTTCCGTTGTGAGCGAAGCGAAGCAGTCCATAATTTGAGGCCGAAAGGTCGAGGTGCAAACTCGTAAGGAGAGATTTTCCACTGTTAGTGGAACGAAGCAGCACCTGGCTGAGGTGCAAACAAATTATACTAATACATTTCTACTAATATATGGAGACAACCATTCAGTGCCTTCGTGAATAGACCTATTTCCAAAATAGTTTGTTGAAACGCTAAAACATATCAAATGAATTTTGAAAATTCGATCGAATTATTTAGTTCTTGATTTGCGTTTTTTATCTATTTATATATAGCTATATAATTAATTCAGAGATAGGCACGAAACTAAGTATTCTTAGAAAATTTAAGTAAAACGAAAATATTGGTATTTCTAAAGATATAATTAGAGCTCGGAAGACAATCCCACTATATTTAAAATTCAACAATTTAAACCAAATTTTGTTAAGGGAACCAGGTAAGAGACCTTATGCCGCGCATGTTCAACTAACTATTTTGCAGTGCCATTTTCTGAAAAAGTATTACAGATACCTTTGTGAAACTTTTATTGAGCTCCCCCTGAGACCTTCCTTCATCCCCCTCAGGTACGGAAGCGTGTTGAGCTCCATCTGAGTCCTCGATCTATCCCCCTCAGGTACGGGAGCATGTTGAGCACCATCTGAGTCATCGATCTATCCCCCTCAGGTACGGGAGCGTGTTGAGCTCCCTCTGAGACCTCCCTCCATCCCCCTCAGGTACGGGAGCGTGTTGAGCTCCCTCTGAGTTCTCGCTCTATCCCCCTCAGATACGGGAGCGTGTTGAGCTCCCTCTGAGTTCTCACCTTCCCCATACATTTCCCCAAAGTACCACTTCCAAATCAGTCTGGGAATACCCATAGGTAAATTCTCTGTAAGAAGGCTAGTGAGTAAGAGCAATTTAATTGTACCTACCAGAGGCAATAATAAATTATTTGTAACCAACCAGTCTATTTATTTGTCGTCCGAACCCTGGGTTATTTCTTCGACGCATCATCCTGGGCACATTTGCCTCATTAGGAAGAAAGCGTTACAATTTCCCCAATAAAATTTTTCTAAGATATATTCGAAATATCAACAAAAAACTAAATGCTTGGTTTGTGTACGGAGTACCAATTAATAGTGTCACTGATGAAATTATCATCCTGTACCCAAAACCAATCATAAATAATTCCACCTCGCAGCTGAACCTCTGACGTAAGTTGAGCGTAGTTCCAAATTAAGTTTATACTATTATATTTTAGGATTTCAACTATTTGGGAAATTGGTCACTCGTAAAGCGAGTTTGTCTGCTGCGAGCGAAGTGAAACTGTCCATAATCCGATGCCGCAAGATCAAGGTGCAAACTCTCAAAGAGAGTGTTTCCGCTACGAGGGGAACGAATCAAAACCTGAGCCGGGGCTAAAGGCAAATATGCAAACAATTCTACTAATATATTTCGTTCGCAAGTAGACCGATTTCCCAAATTGTTAATTGAAACAATAAAATATATAAACTTAATTTTGGAAATTCGCTAAACTCACGTCAGTGGTTCATCTGCGTGTTCGAATTATTTATTAGTTAAATGAATGGAAAGTCGCGAACTAAGAACTATGCCCCATTATGTACGTCTGTGGTCAAGAACAAAACAGGGATTCGTAAAGCCTACATTGTGCGGTGTGTTT